>NW_010589640.1:127503-145162 GCF_000705375.1 Tinamus guttatus
CAGGAAGCCTCTGACCAGCTGCTCTCAGTTTCTATTTCCCATTTACCTAAGTGTTGCGCTTAAAGGAGTGTGCCAGCGCCTGCCTCTCTGTATGAGCCAGTTGGGCTATTACTCTGCCTGAGCTCCCCAATGCATTTAGTAAAATTTGCATTTCCATTTTCTACATTCTTCCCAGGGCAGCCTCATAAAATGGAACATGTCTTAACTTACAGACAACAAATGTACCCTCCTGTACTGCTCCAGTCTAGAGTAGAGCAGCTGGGGGCATGAGTGTGCTAGATCAACAGAAATGAGTCATGTCATCAGCTTTCCATACTGTCCACAAGGTGCTCCATGTTGTTGGGAAGCACTAACTCCTCCACCTGAGGAGTAATACTGCCTTTGGTGCTCTGCTGCATCAGTCTGGGATGAAAGAAGCAGGCAGACTCTGCCTGAAGTGATCTTGCCCAGAATCTTAGCTGCTATTTGAGGAAATAAATTATTCCACTGGGTACAGATTCAGAACAGTGGAAAGGCAGTGTGGAGGAAGTCTGTTAATCCTCTTTCACCATTAAATTAATTTTTGTCATGTGCTATTACAAATTTAATGCCATAATTCCTACCTCCTTAGAAAACAGATGTCCCTGAGTCTATTACTGGCTCTGTTCTATGATTTTGCCTTGCTACATTAACCCTGCCATTGCCAGAATATATCTTCTTCCCCTGCCTTCCCCTTCCCAAAAAGAATTGCAGAATTGGAAGCACCCATTTTCTTTTTCTGTTCTGGTGGTGCTTCAGTCCTGAGAAACTGAGATGATACACCTCCTATTTGACACTGAGAAATTATGATGGTCTTTGTGCTAGGAAACCCCAAGGTAGCGTTAACAAGCATCGTTAAGGGATTTGTACTTGGAAGTATCTATCTTTTTGGAGTGTAATTTTGCTTTCACTTTATTCTGTGTAATGGAAAGCTCTGCTCCTTCATTGGGAAACATCAGGAGATTGCATGCAAAAAATCTACTTTTCCTTATTTCTTGGTAGGGTAAATCTGCTACTGCATAAAATCTGCACATATCCCTATTCCATGTGCATTTTTTTTTATTTACTGTTTTATCCTGCTAGCCCGTAGGAAGCAATGGGGAGCCAAAAGAGCCAATTCTTGGGTTCAGGCTTCAGGAAAACAAAGAGCGCTACAGAGAAAATAAATTCACTGAATGAAAACAATCAATTTGTCTTATTTATATTGAACAAACTTTTAAGCTTTCTTTGTTTTTAAGGGGGTTGGTACAATGACCTGTATTATAGAGACTCTTTAAGGAGAGTCATTGTTTATTTTTGAATCCATTTGGCAGCAAGCAGCCTGCCATAAAACATGCTACATTTTCAGTGATTAGCTACTCATGCTTAAAACTATGCCTCACTTCTAGGGTGAATTTGTCTGCTGTGGCTTCCAGCTATTATATTTCATTCTGTTTTTTTCTGCTAAATTGAAGAGTTTTCTTATATTAGAAATCTTATTGCATGTTGATGCATTTTCCTATCTACCTCATAGCTTATTCTCTTTTATAAATCAGGCTAACTTTTTGGGCTTTTGACTTCAGGCTTGTAACTCTGCTGTGATCTTTCCAGTTTATCACAATCTACATTAAAAAAAAAAAAAAAAGAGCAAGACTGTAGTGGTCTTGTAGTGGATGTGCTGGGATGACAGTGTTACTCTTAATAGCCTTTATAAAAATCCACAGAGATGCCAGCTCTCTACACTAAACTGGGATTTTGTGTGCTCTTTTCAGGCATGGGGTCTCTGCTTTCTAAAATACAAACAACATCATATAAGTGTAGTGTTAATTTCTTGTTCTTGTCTGTAACAAATATCTGCTCTAGTAGACAAGCCAAGTTGATGATTTTAGCATAAATCCAAAATTTTAGTTAACAGTTACTGTATCTTCTTGCAGATAATTGGCTGATCCTTTGTTAGCAGCAGTTGTGTGGGATTCCCCTAGAAATATTTCCAGCAATAAGTAACTGCTCATTGGCTGCTCATCTTTAAAAAATTATTTTAATCCTTTTGATAGAAACTACAGATTTTTGTAGAATGTGAGACTGAATTTTCTTAACAGCTTGATAATACAAGTGCATCAAACCTCAGCATTCTACCTAAGCTTCCCAATAGCATGGTGAGTCATAGTCCAGATCTTGGTGCTTGCTTCAGCCTGCCCAGTGACTTGAGCTGGTGGATTAGTTTGTGTGTGGGGGTGGCCGGGTGGGGGAGAACTAAAATTACAGCACATAGACTGTAATAAAATACAGGGAAATTGGTACTGTGTGCTGCATGCATGAGAATCACGCATGTAGAGATGGTGACTTAAAGACTACATGGGGAGCTAGGTAGTTCCTCCGTGGTCATCACAATCTCATGTCTTTTTTGTACGTAGGTGTGAATCTTTGACCTGCTTTCTCTAAGTAAATTGAGTTTCACAGATGATTCTCTGTTTAAGGAAACAATTCAGCAAAACTAGAGGTTTCTGCTGTCTTAGTGGGAAATGACAGAGAATAAGCTATCTGCCACAGGTGTTAATCACAGGGTTCGCTCACTCCAAGAAGGCAATAGAATACTGCTCTCATAGTAAAACTTTTGTATTTTCATGCTCTCCAAAAAAATCCAGACAGGATTTGGACAGATTTATTCTTACTGTTCTGTATTCCCACAGATAACTAATTTTCCAGTTTGGCAAGGTTTGTTTTTTAATATCTAAATTTCAAAGTCATATAATCTACTTATTTTTCCCAAAGTTGGAATCATTGCAGTGACTGGGACTTTTACTAAAGATAAAATGTGCCCTACAAAATTATTATCTCAGTTCTAAAACGAAACATATTGTTTGCAGCTCATGGAACTCTAACTCTTGAAGAGTGTGTGGAGGCAAAGAGTAAGTAGGTTTATCCTGGAACAGTCTTTTGAATCCTTCAAAGATAATGAAAGGAACTCATTGTGCTGAATCAGTTCTCCTATTGTATTATGTCTTTCATATAATGATTCTAGATGTCAGGATTTGTTTGAATGGACTTTAAAAAAAAAGTGTAACCCTTAAATTTGATGAGGAAGGAAAATAATGATGAAGAGGAACAACAATGAAAGGGTTGCTTCTCTGTTCAGGATGCAGTAAAAGGAGCATAGCAATGTTTTTTGGTGTTTCTTAATTTTTTTTTCTCAGTATTTGTTGTCCGGTAGATCTTCTTCCTTCCTCTCCCTTCTCCTTCCTTCTCCTTCCTTCATGGGAATGACAAGAAATAATAAATCTACATGAGTCTGCCCTTGAAGTAGTAGCTTGTGAATAACTCCATGATTTTTATTTATATTTCTTAGCCATTTGTTAAATGGATTAAGTGGATTGCATTTGGAGTGTTTGAAACAGGGTGTTTTATTCTTTTGTGGCATAGGCCTTTACTTTTTTTGTAGAACTTTCTAAGAAAGACTAGCTGGATGAGACTTGAATTTCTTATAGTAAAAAAGACAAAATGAAGGCAGGAAAAAAAATCTTAAGTAATACAATAAGGCAACAATAACAATAATAGTAAAGTGGTTGTTATTGTTGTTGCCTACAGGGAGCCTGTTCCCAGCAGCCCTGAGTATATATTGTTTTAAACTAAAGCCTAATTTGAATTTTGGCTGTGTCAACTGCAGAAATTTGCTTTGTCTGCTCATGATTTTTACTGGCCTTCAGGCAAACAGTCTGAAACTGACCTAATCTTTCCCCTCTGCCTGTGGAATTTACTGGATACTGATGAGTCTGCAGGAAATCTGTTGTAGACATTTGGACTCCTAAAAGAAAATTCTCCTGGGATCATTGTTCTAAAGATGGGATTTACTTGCATTTTTATTTATATTTCATGAGGATGAATAATTCAGAAGTGATTATTGATTTTTCCTTCCACTTCTTCACTTGTTTTTCATCCTTGGTTTCATTTGAGCTGCATCCTTGTGAGAAAACTGTGCTGCAGTGCAGATCTCATATTATAGGAGGGCATAAAACCAGAAGGGAACCGTGCCTAAAATGGATGTCCTATCTGAGCCCTGATTGCTACCTAAAGATCAGAATACTCTGTTTAAGTTTAGTGTATGCTTGCTCATTTACATGCTGCAGTCGTAGAGTATTGTTATCTCCTGTATCCTTACAAGTGGTTTTAACTAGATCTGGTGGTCGTGGGTTTTTTTTTTTATTATTTTTTAGTTGCCTTCAAACTTGAGTTCACTCTGACAGAAGGTCCCGTAAAATTCCATTTAAATGTGCATAAAACTGACAAGTTATGAGTTTTGCAGTTCCGAGAATTATTACAGAGCTGTGTTACATTCATTAAAGAAAAATGTCCATATTTCAACATCCCCAAGTTGCTCATTCTAGATATCATATAGAGGGGAAAAATGAAGTCAGACTGATATGGGTTAGTAAAAGTTGTACCTTTTTACAGTCCTTTTTAATTTTTGATACTGAGGCACATAACAAAAATGGCAGTATATTTTGAGTATTTTAAGCTTCCCCAGTATATTCTGTTTTAGAAATCTTATCTGCACTACTGCTAGCTCTCCCCAGCTTCCCTTTCATTTGTCCTCCAGGCTTAGCTCCATCTTCAATTTATACAGTCTTTGTAATTGTCTTTGGTTCTTGTTGCCCATCTGCTTCCTAGGATCCTGCAGTGACCCTCTCACAACTGTCCTACCAGTCTTGTGTTATTTGGATAACTCACAGGGCATCTGGCAAGCCAGTGGCTCTGGAGAGACCCTGTCCTTTACAAGGATTAGTTGCACTTTTTGTCTCCATTTTGTCCAAGCCCTGTAGATGGAGTTGAAGAACTGCAGGACACACCAGGAATCTGATCCGGCTCAGGGTAGCTGATGCCTATTATAGATTACTGGCTGCTTCAGAGACTGAATGAGTCCTGAGATGGTTAAAAAAGCTTGAAGGAAAAATAGACTATATAAGAGGAGGGGTACAGTACAATGGAACAGGCTGGCCAGAGAGGTGGGGGAGTCTCCATCTTTGGAGATCTGCAGCTGCCTGCTCAGGGTCCTACACAACTTGCTCTAGGTGACTCTGCTTGAGCAGGAGGGTTGCACTAGGTGATCTGCAGAGGTCCCCGCTGACATCAACCTTTCTGTGCTTCTGTGAATCTTGCACCATATTTCAGCTCTCGTAACTTCTCTCATATTGCCGTGGTCCCATTTCTTTATTACAGTCATTCTGTGCTAGATCTTATTTATACCTCCTTCATTCTATTTGTCTCTGGGACATGTGAAATGCTTTTATTGCACTTCCAGCTGGAGAAGTCTCTTGGAGGTATTGTGTAAAGAAGTCAGCAAAGGCTACTAAAAAAGTACAACCAGCAGTGACACTGCTGTACGTGGAAGGCAAGATTTTTTCTTCAGATAGACTTTGCTGCTGCTACTTGGAAATGTGTTTGGAGAAGTCTTTCCTTGAACTCAGTGTGATTAAGAAAACACTAGGATTTGATCCCGGGCCCTCCTATGCCATTCTTCTGCGTGCTGAGGTATCCCGCTGCTCTCATGCAAGGTGCACACTGCTGTTCCCACTGTGCCCCGGTGTTTGCTTTCATCCCGCCTTCCTTGTTCCCTCCAGTCTTTCAGTACTGTTCATATTTGCTCCAGTTTTGCAGCCTTGATTTCTAAACCTCTTTATCCTCTCCACTGAGAATTCTAGACAGGTCATCTTCTGTCATTTTCCCTAAAGCTTTTGTGAGTTGCTGAATTAAATTAGGATGACCATTTTTAAAACCTTACTTTCTGGGGCAAAATAGAGCAGTGTGTTGCCACAAAAAGCTTATAGGATTTATGGATTTCCTTAAAGAAGGAAATGGAGGAGAGGCTGATGGCAGGTGCTGACAGTCTCTCTGGACCACATTAAGGAGTTTATTATCACAAAAATCATATGCTATTTAATGAAGAATAAAATGAAGCCAAAAGCAACTGGTGACTTGAGCTATCTACCCAACAGTCTGGTCCTTAGGTCCTATAGCATTAGAATGATGAAAAGATTATTCTCAGATTAAGAAGAGTTAGCTAAATGCATAACTGCATTGGACCTGCAAAGCAGTTGAAAGAATAAAGTACTTAAGGTCAGAAGATTCTTGAAGAACTATACAAACAAATAACAAGGTGTGACTGCATTTCAGATAAATATATGTATATTAATGGAATCTTGATAAAAGTAGGAAATAAATCTTTAACTTATTATAACTAACCAAATAGAGGAAAAAGGTACAGGTATTTACATCTGTAAATAAAAGGAAATATGAAGAAGGGAAGACTATTACATAATTGTGTAGAACAATTCAGAGATATTCAGCAAAAACAAGTACCCCTTAGAAAACCCTAGTAAAGCCAGTAAAAAAAAAAGTAAAAAATACCATTTCTGGACAAAAAAAAAAAAGAAAAGAAAAAGGATAGATGTGATTTTGAAGACTTAACAATAAATAATCATTTATTTTGGTTCACTGAAAGCTGAGATCCTGTGAAAGATTCAGTAGCTGGACTGCTAACAACAACAACAACAAAAGTTTTCCAGGAGGATAGATGCAAAGAAATTTGCACATGTCTCCACAGTTTTCACTATAGAGCATGCTACAGTGACATTCTGCTACCTCTTATCTTGCAATTGCTTTGACAGTCCTGTGCAATGAGAGCCCGGAAGGATAGGATGTGAATTAACCAAAGTTCTGTGCATTGTGAGACAGCAACGTTTCCATTCAGGTGCTGCGAAATACATGCCTGAATTACTAATAAAAGTATGTTGCTCAAATTAAAAGCAGGGCTGATGCTGGATCAGTGCATGGTAATTCTTCATTTCACCTTTTCTCAGGAGGTTGGATATTGTTTATTAGGGTTTCTGTTCTCATAAAATCTTTTGGCCTATGGTTTTGAGGAAAATCAACTGCATTTGAACAAGAGACCTATGCAAGATAGCTCATAACTCCGATCTCCTGCTCAGAGGAGCAGGACCTCTCTAGCGGCAATAATAATTATAAACCCTATTCAGTGTATTTCTTCAGCTGTAGTTCTTGGAGCTCTTATTTTATGCAAAAACTCAGCCTTCACTTATTGCTGTTTTAAACAACATGATAGAGAAAAACATGGAGATGTGATTCTGGCTGCCCCCTAAAATCTGAGAATAATGAAAGAAAAAAAAATAGTAGGTCATTTCTATTATTTTTGAAGGCCTGGAGGATTGTCAGTTTGTGACTTCTGAATATTTATAATCCAGAACATTCATATCAGTGTGATACTGACTCAGGTACACAGTGGTGAAACAGATGTTCACATCCTTAGCAGTTTAATTCTATATTTAAACAGGTGTTGCACCAGCTACAGTTCCTCTGCTTTTCTTACTCGCAATAACACGGTAGCTACAGCCCTGGGTTGACCTTCCTTCGGGCAGTCAAAAGAGAAGGAAGCCCAGGACCCCAGGGAAGTCACTGGCTCCTCAAAGCCTGGCCAGAGCTCCCTGGCTTAGAGAGCCTTGCCAGGTTTCAAACTGTAGTAGCTCCCTGACTAGTTTCTCATTTTGCCTCACTGGAAAGCAGTTTATTCGGTTAGTAGAAGCAGGGAAAAATCCACCTCTTCTGTAATTCATCTGTTGAAATAAATCTGTCTTTGTACCAGAAGATATAATGTCTTTAAAAAACAGTGTAGGCATGGTCCTTGGAATTGGAGATTAATGGGCCTTACTTCAGTACCAAGAATTTGGGTTTAAAACTTGGGCTTTTGTGTTTGATAGAAACCTCTGTTTATTCCTGTTTTTCTGGTTATGGTGCTGTTCTGTTTTGTTTATAGCTGTCAGACAAATTGCCTGAATTCCTGAAAAAGAACAATGTGCTCTTGATTGTACTTCTGTGAGCCTCTCTGAGGTCAGAAAGTAGGAAGTGGAAGCAAGAAGCTTGGTGCTCTCCCTTCAGGAGCTACAGGAGGCAAGAAATGCTGCAAGGTTTTGCGTAGAAGTGCCCCTTTTCTGCTGCCTTTGGCACCTATTTTTAGTGCGTATATATATGTATGCATCCATATATATATTTAATGGTTCGTTGTAATTTTCTGTAAGAGATAAAGAGTCTACCAGCAACCACTACCTGGCCCATGAAGGTAGGAGGGCTGCGTTGGAGAATGGTTGTGCAGAAGGTTTTTAGGCCAGTTATATAACCAGTTCATGGCAAAGGCAACAGCTGCTGTAGGGATCTTTGGCTAAGTGTCCTACTGGTCAACCAGTGGTTGCCCCAGTCATTAATTTAATAGATAGCTGTATCTAATATGAAATCTCAAGAATAGCAATTGGAAACCACCACATTTTTGTAGAAAATAGGAAGATTTTTAGATCATCGTTGCTATGTTGCTGTGGCTGGGAAGTTATGCTATGGTGATGGTGAATGGAGAAGATCTTTGCCCCTCAACATCTCTCAGTTGTCTGTTTTCATTGGTTAGGTGCAGACCTACGAGTCAGAATTACTGCCTGCCATGGCTTCTGTGCTGGAGGCAAAGGCAGAATTGATGATTCCAGTAAGATCTCTCCTCTCCTGGTGTTAGAGAGGTCATGCTTGCTAGGGACAGGTCCCAACAGCTACAGCAAAGTATCTAGCAAAATCAAGAAGTTAGTGTTATTGCCCTGTGCTTGAACTGCAAAGCAGAAAACTGGGATATGGCAGATGTAGTGGAGCAGGTTAGCATCTCCCAGAGCCTGAACTCCTCTTTTTTTTTTCCTCCATATAAGGCTGAATCTTGTCTCCTGGGAATCTTTAGTATTTTAAAGGAAGATGTTGAGCTGATGATGTTTTACCTTTTCAAAACGTACAGAAATCTAAGATGTTTGATTTCATTGTGTTAATTTTTGTTCAGAGGTTCATAGACAACCTTTGCTACTGATTAGTGTCATCTATAAGCTGCAGAAGGGAAGATTCTAATTTATTTAAAAAAAAACTATCAAAATTCTGTAATATTCTTGTTCCAAGCATTGCCAGAGGATGGGCAGGATATCTTCCAGCTTCTACAGTTAGCTCACATAGTTAAAGGTCATCGTTGGCAATGAACACACCATGGAATGCTCTTTATATTGCAACACCATGGAATAATCTTTATACTGCAATATTGGGCTGATAGACTTGGGCCCAGCAGAGCAGGAAGGAGGAAGGATGCTTCCCTGTTCGGTGCCTTGAAGGTTAAATGGGCCATCCCCTATTATCCTGGTTAAGAAAATGAGGTGCGAGGTTCACAGAGAGAAATTGAATTTATTTTCTGCAAATAATATCCAAAGCAAGTTGCTCATTCAAGTTTCGTTCTCTGTCCATTGGGATTTGGGGTCATTGTGACATATCCCTCTCTGCCAGCAGTCACTCGTCAGGTATGTGATACTGGGCACAACTTTTCACCAGCTGGGCTGCTAAAGCTGTGCCTATTATTTACATATTGCTCTTCTTTAATTAGAGAAGCTGGTTTGCAGTGTTTGCAACTGCTAGAGAGAAATGTGATAATCCAGTTTAAGGGCAACTCAACCCAAAGCCCCCTCAGAGGAAATAGGGCCTCTCTGGGACACTCTTGCAAGACGTAGCCAGACATTGGCTATAGGAAAAAAAAATTCTAATAACATGGAGAAATTCCTTGGCAGGAAATTATCCAGTTTCACATATTTCAAAGTGCCACCAGAGTTGTGGTGTTCCCGAATTGCCCAGATCAGCCCGTGTCACTGGGGAGGAGCTGTCTGAGCCGACTTTGGTGCTCTGGGCATTAATGGACAGCCACAGGGTGCTTGGTTTAGACGCAGTCCGGGCAGGTAGCAGTGCCCGAGGTGGGTGCTCCAGGAGGCGGCCGGACCCCGAGAGGGTTAAGTCCTCCTGCGCATTGCTGAGTGGGTGGCGGGCTGGGCTCCTCCCTCGCTCGCACTGACACAGCAGCTGCTCTCTGCAGCCCTGTTTGTGCCTGCGCATCCAAGACTCTCCAGGCATCCTGCACAGCGGCTGCTGCTTCCATGGGCCACTCGCCCCAGGACAGTATGGTACGTGTACATTCCTTCTGCTGCCTCGAGGGACCAGCCTTGGGCTCCAAGGCTTTAAACAGGCTATAGAGGTTGTTGGTAGCTTTGGAGCAAACAAGCCCTTAACACTGTTTGCAGGGGGTGGGGGGTGGGATTGAGACTGACAGTGCTGACCTCATTCTTGGTCTAATGCTGTTTTTTCTGTGAAGAAATCTCATCAGCCAGGGTCAGATCTGGTAGATCTGGCTGCACTTGGCTTGTGGAGCTGGTGCTCTTGTCCAGCACTCCCTGGTTTCCTGGGATGAGCTGCAGCGTTTACTCTGCCCTGCTACAGGAAGGGTAGAGGGGAGTCTCTGCAGAGCAGATATGTTTTTTCCTTCATTGCAATCTAATCCTCCTGGAGTCAGAGAAGTGATTGGTGAGCGGTTGAGGGAAGATGGCTAGCGGCAAGAGGGCAAGGTGGCTGCAGATGGAGCTGAATTTTGTGATCTATGAAGACCTTGTCCTTGCTCAGCTGCTCTTGTCCTATACACAGGAACAGAGACTGAATTCCCTGGCTGCTCAGCTGTTTACCACACTTGTGTTGTTAGCTGAAACGCAGAAAAGGATGTGTTAACATGGTGTAGAGAAGAATATGGAGACGTTCTGCCTGTCATGGACTTAAGGAGTGCTGAAGTGTTGTCATTTATGTTGTTATGGTCTTGCATGAAGGCAGTTTGATACTGAAGCAGAGGTGAGGTGGCAAAAGGCATCTCAGAGGCACTGCCTTGGAGCAAGGCTCAGGGAAAGCCAGTATTAAGGTCTGTATCACTGTCCAGCTCAGCGCTGATGCTGCAATGAGACTAAAGCCAGGCAGGAGGGGGAGGGTTGTTAAGGTGGAATGCCATGTTGTCAGTGAGATAAAGGGAGATAAAGGACCCCTTCTGACATGTCTCTCTTCTGTGATGCTGCACACCTACACATGAGCAGCAGAAGTCCCGAAGCAGCTGGAGTCTGGCTTGGAACTGCTTAGCACTATATTCCCCCACTAGAGGAAGCCAAAAAAACATCTGCTTTCACCTGGGGAGGAAAAATGGAAGATTCTTGTGAAATGTGAGTGATGCTGCTGCCTTTCTAGGCAGCAGAGCAGGAGAAGTGACCAAGTTGGGAAATGATTTTGGTCCTGCTGGGTGCAGTGAGGCGTTCAGTTCTTACAAATGACAAGAGAGGAGTGCTTCCTTTCCGCAGCAGTTTTCCTTTGTCATCCCTCTCCCCGCTCTGCTCCCATGTCGCACAACAGGGTTCGGGCCAACTCCTCCCTTTGTGCCTCGCTCTGCTGCATCGCTGGTGCCACCGTGTGCTGCTGACCCACCACAGTCCACTGGTGCACAAGAGTCTAGTTTCTTGGGGTGTCTTTGGTTTCCTTTAGTGTTGCTGCTAGCAAACATCTTGTTAAAAGCTAATCTGTATGCTAATGTTAAAATGGGCTGGAGTATTCCGAAATAGGGCCATTCCCTGTAGTGTCCAGGGCTAGGGGAACTGGAGCAGGCACTGGTGTGTTGCAGTTCGGGCTGCAACTGTTAATATTGCTCTGAGACTGCTATAGGGACAGGAGGGAGGAGAGGGAGACACTGAGAGCAGTCTGTGGTGACACCAACAAAAGCCTTCTTACTGGCGATGGGGAGAGGGGCCGCCCTGGCTGGGACACAGTGACACGTCCTCGGGGGGAGCGTGGAGGGGAGGAGCGCGGCTGCTGCGTGCTCGCACACGCGGCGCGCGCACACACTGCGGCAAATTCTGCAGCTGGTGCCTGCTGCCTTCAGACTGCAGAAAACATGAGCTCCAGTTTAAACTCTCTGATCTCCAAAACGAGGCTGTTTCTATTCCAAGCAGCTCCAGTCCTGGTATGAAATGCCCTGGGGGCCTGGCGCTTTGCAGAGCGACAGAGATTGCTCCTCTTCGATGGGTCTGGGGACCCTCAGCTGCACAGAGTCTGCCCACCCTCTCCGCTGCCTGCCAACTGGGTACACCCAGGCTGCATGTCTGTCCTTGCATTTCCTCCAGCAGAACCTGCTGTGCACAGGCAAAGAACCATTTTTGATCCCCTTTTCCTTCGACAAGACACATCTGGGCCTGAATACACAGCCCCCAGAAGATGCTGCTTTTGGCCAGATGGCTAGCACTGTTGCTATGTGCGCTATCACAGGCTCTCCACTAGTAGCTTATGGGCAGGGAAGAGAGGAGCAGGCCCTCAGGAGATGCTATGAGAAGCCAAAGGAGAGAAGATTGCCTGGTGGGCACAGAGGAACTTTGCAATATGTTGCAAAGAAAAGGTGCATCTGCTCGCTATGAAGTGTCTGTTAGGTGAAAATACTGGGAAGGGAGGGGGAAGGGTAGTATCACTTGACTGATGGGTAGTCTGTGTTTATGGTAGGAAAAAGGGTAATGTGTGTGTGTGTGTGTGTTAATCCTTAGAAATTATTCTAAGGAAGATTTAGAGCATGGAAAAAGATGATTCTCTCTCCCCTCACCCCACCGTGTGGACAATGAATTGGTTACAATCCACGTCATTCTGGACTCCAGAAGAAGTCTTGTTGCTTTTAGGAGGAAATAATATGGGAAATATTGAGCTATTTTGGGTCTAACTTCTAAGTTTGTGTTCTCTTTTTCTGCCTCCCCTTAGAGATGCTTGATTGAATTATGTGGATTGCTCCTACAAGTGCATATACTTTGTCCTGGGGGAGAAAACTTTCCTTCTGCTAAAGAGGTGTTTCTTTTGTCCTGAGAGGGAAGATTTTTGTCATCCAAGGACTTCAAATCAGAATTTTTAGCTTGTTTTCCCAGGAAAATGATTGGCCATTCTGTCTGTTTACCACTCTAATAACTCTTGAATCCATCATGTAATTTGAAACCCCCTTGAAATACGGAAAGTGTTAAAGGTAACAAGTTTCTACAGGGTTTATTAAAACTGGTGGGAAGCAGAGCGATCTATCTCAGTGCCTCCCTTGGGACAGTGTGTGTTGTTTGGCCTGCCATCTGGGCAGTCACCAGCATGCACCAGTCACGTAACAAACATTGTCTCTGAGTCTGCTGCCACTTGACCGACTGGTAGTTATGACTCATTAGAGAATCTGAGGATATTGCAGTGGATTGCAGAGAAGTCCTGCATCAATTCCTTGGCTAATTAAACAACTTAGTTCTTTATCCATCTCTTCAGCAAATTCCTGTCCTTCCTAGGCTTTATTCATGGATGAACCTGAGCATTGGTGTCCTTGCCAAGCAAGTTGTCAGTTTTTCCAGAATTGGCCTTTAAGTCTTGCTGGACCCTTCTCCCAAATAGAACATTACAGAGTGGATTTTTTTTTAAGGTGAATACAATTCCAATTGACTTCTATCTTCCTGAAAGAAGGAATTCCAATTCTGTGTTTTGAAACAAATGAGTGAGCTTTTCCTTGGTTTTGAAAATAATGCCTTGGATATCTTCTCTGCGAGGAGGAAGGTTAGTAATCTCAAGCAGGAGGAGGCATGTAAGCCACAGAGTGGGGAGGATATCTGTTATCAGCATGTCCTGCTGAGTAACCTGTGTGTTGCACTATTGCTGCTTTTCATGAGCCTTCTTGTGAAGCACCAAAATCTCTTGCAATTTACCTCTCTCAGTGGCGGGGATTCACAGCCAGACCAGGTTCATTGTGTTCTCTGGGGCTATGGCTTTCCACAGTGCAATAAAACGTTTGTAAACTTATTTTATCTTTTGAGCTTCTGGAGAAGAAGTTGCAAGAGGAGGAAGATTGACCTGTAGTCACCAGTCACCGCATGTGAAAATTTATGTTTCTTTAGGATGAACCAAAGGTGAAAATAAATCATGGAACTTAGGCAGATCGAGCCTGTGTCAGACCCCTCCTCCAGTGGGGTAGGCTGAGCCACTTTTGACTCTCCGGGGATGTCAGCTAAGTGTCTCAAGCATCTGTGCTTTAATAAATGGTTGCTATTGAGTATGTTCACAGAGTACCTGACCTGAAAGTCTCGTAACCTTGGAGAGTCCCTTCCTGTCTCAGGGATACTGCAATGGTAAGAAAACAGAAATGCCAGCTGCAGGAAGCAAGCAGCAAAGCTACAGCCTTAGTTCCCTCCAGGAGGCTTGTCCAGAAGTGCTGTACCACTGCATAGTGGGCGGGCATTTGCTAACTTCAGCTATTTCAGTAGTGCCTTGAGAGAACTCCTTTTGGTTCTTTCCAGTGAATAGATCAAGACCGTGTAGACTTAGTGGTGTTCTTCACAATATACTGTAAGTATTAATAGGTTGTGATAAAAATTGCATAGCACTGTAACTGGGAGGTCTGGATCATTTGTTTCCTCTGCTAACTTTGATATTTAAGAGATTTTGCCCAAATTTTTCACTTGCTGTAGCTGATCTTCTATTTTGCTAGGATCCCAACCAGCTCATCTCTACTGTTCTCTGTTAACTTCCAGTGCAGAGTCCTGAAATAATGCAGGAGAAAGCTAGAGTAAAAAGGCCATCAGTATCTCCATTTTGAATGCAGCTTGAGGAATGTCAGTATGTCATAAGGCACTCATGGTACTAATATCTTGGAGAAAAAGTGGGAAAGAAAGCAGTGATTTTCTTTTTGGTTGGCTAGGTTTATGTCACATAAACTAAAATGGCATGAGAGGTGAGTTGCAGTACTTGTGCAGAAATGCAAATTCTACCCAGGCCTTGTAAGAAAGAAATTGCTTCAAACAAATATGATTCCGTGGTGAGAAAACAGTGGGCAGGATGGTTCTTAGTGGTTTTGATCTATGCAGAGTCTTTTTGAAGAACCAACTTGCACAATGCAGATTTTGGCCCAATTCCCAACTGTTAGATATGCTTTGCCTGGGAATTTGAATTGTTAGAGGGTTTCTTTCCTGTTCTTGGCCCATATTGAAAAGCAAAGGTGATGAGAATCAGCAGAGTGGGATGTGTGGGGTTATGGAAAGGTTCAGCATGGCTCCTAGGAAGCTGAATAAGGGAGAACATCTGAGACAAAACTGTTCTTGGTTTTGGAGGCCTCTTAGTCCTTTTCATTCTCCCAAGTCCCATCGCTGACTTGCAGATCCCATGGTGCTTCTGCAAGCTGAGAGAGGCTTGGCTAGGCTGGATGGGGGCTCCTGCTAGGACACAAGGCTTCAGTGGGCTCAGTGCAGGGCAGATGAGCTGGGTGGTGAGAGGTCCTATCTGAGTGACTTGTTACTAACACTGAAGGAAGATGTTATCCCTGCTCTGATAGGAAGAGCAGTTCGTCTCTTCCCACATGCCTCTCTTTTCTGTGCTGGCTAGACAAGGCCTGCATTTACCAACAGAAAGGACAGGTGGCCTTGAAGCTATGCACTTTTAAATAACTCCATCCCATTCATTGTCACTGTACTTCATGCTGTAAATCAAATCCCAGGAATCCAGACCATGCTGAGAAGTTATCAAGTGGCAATTAAATCCAAGAGTGCAAAGTCAAAATACATCAGCAAAGAAAGATGTTGGCAGAGAACAGCTGATTTTTCCTAAGGGCTGGCAGAATACAGCCATTCTGTGCTTTCTCATCCCTGCCACATGCATCCGCAGGTGGTTTAATAGTCATGTCTTAAATGCAGATGACATTCAGCAGGTTATTTCCAAATGGAAATGGAAGAGAAGAAAAGCTATAAGAATGAGACTATCAACAGTAGGGAGTGAAAAACAGGTTTTGAGAAGTCTAGACAGATGCTAGAAATCTGAGATATCAATATTAGTCTGTAAAAAGCTCTGAAGAGACTCTTCCCAGAAGAGTGGTATCTAAATCAGCAAGCAGTGGGGCATCTCAGAATGGTTCCCTGTTTGTGACCATCATCCCCTCCTGGATACAACTAAGTTTTCTCTACCTACAACAGTGATTTAAACATGAGATCAGCAAGTAGAGAACATCCACAGCTCTTTCCTCGAACATCCACAGCTCTTTCCTCTTCCATCCATCCATCTAGTCATCCCATCCTAGAAGGCTGTCAGGTTGGTCAAACACGACTTCCCCTTGGTGAATCCATGCTGACTACTCCTGATCACCCTCTTTTCCTTCATATGCCTAGAAATGGTCTCTAGGAGGAGCCGCTCCATCACCTTTCCAGGGATGGAGGTGAGGCTGACTGGCCTGTACTTTCCCAAATCCTCTCTCTTGCCGTTTTTGAAGGCTGCAGTTATGTTGATTTCTTCTAGTCCTCCGCCACCTCCACTGCCCTCCACAACCTCTCTAAGGTGATGGAGAGTGGCTGAGCAATAACCTTGGCCAGTTCCCTCAGCACTCTTGGGTGCATCCCATCCGGGCTTGTAGATTTATCAGTGTCCAGTTTGCCTAAGTAAACCCTAACCCAATCCTCCTCGACCAGCGGAAAGTCTTCCTCTCTCCCAGTTCTCTCTTGTGCCCGGACTCTCTAGTTCACGAGAACTAGCCTTAGCAGTAAAGACTGAGGCAAAAAAGGCGTTTAGTAACTCTGCCTTCTCTGCATCCTCTGTCACCAAGGCACCCACCCCATTGCGCAGCAGACCCACATTTTCCCTAGTCTTCCTCTTGCTGCTGATGTATTTGTAGAAGCCCTTGCCGTTGTCCCTGACATCTCCTGCTAACTCTAATTCCAAACGGTCCTTGGCCTTCCCTGTTGCATCCCTGCATTTTCTGAAATGTTCCTATATTTTTCCCCTGTGGTGTGGCCCTTTTCCACATTACGTATGCTCTATTTTTTTTTTAAGTTTTCCCAAGAGCTCTTTGCCCATCCACACAGGACTCCTGCTCCCCTTGCTTGACTTAACATGTATCCAGTGATACATATTTTTGTTAAAAGTAAGAAATCAAAAGCTATCAGTTCTGCTCCTTACAGGAGTCTTGGCTCTGAAATGTGGAACAAGACATCTGCCTCAGTGGCAACAGGAACATTTCTATGGGATCCTCTGTTCATGGTATGGAAGCAAATGGCAGCTGAAATTAATACTGGAAACATGGAAAACATGAGAAATTACTTTGGTTTCCAAAGGGACCATCTTCAACTTTGTCAAGGACTGGTGGGGTGAGTGCAGCAGGCAGGAGAGTGTCATGGGGAGTGTTCAGGTTCCTTTTCATGGATTTCATAGAATCATAGAATGCTTAAGGTTGGAAGGGACCTCTGGAGGTCATCTAGTCCAACCCCCCTGCATACGCAGGGTCACCTAGAGCATGTGGCACAGGACTGCGTCCAAGCGAGTTTGGAAGATCTCCAGGAGACTCCACAGCCTCTCTGGGCAGCCTGTTCCAGTGCTCTGGCACCCTCACTGTTAAAAATTTTTTCCTTAAGTTCATGTGGAACTTTTGGTGCTTCAGTTTGTGGCCATTTCCTCTAGTTCTGTTGGTGGCCACCAGCGAAGAGAGGTCAGCACCATCCTCCTCACTGCCTCCCTTGAGGTACTTCTAGACACTGCTCAGGTCCCCTCTCAGCCTTCTCTTCTCCAGCTGAACAGGCCCAGCTCCCTCAGCCTCTCCTCATAGGGCAGATGTTCCAGGCCCCTGATCATCCTCGTAGCCCTGCGCTGGCCTCTCTCCAGCAGCTCCACATCCCTCTTATACTGTGGAGCCCAGAACTGGACACAATCCTGCAGATGTGGCCTCACCAGGGCTGAGTAGAGGGGCAGGATCACCTCCCTC
>NW_010589640.1:145301-177391 GCF_000705375.1 Tinamus guttatus
GGCTACTCCTCCCAGTTTGGTATCATCAGCAAACTTGCTGAGGGAGCACTCTGTGCCTTCATCCAGGTCATTGATGAATAAATTGAACAGGAAATAAATTGAACAGGAGACATTTAAGAAGTTGCAGATAATCCTCCAATGCAGAGCTGTGGTGATTGAGATGACTAAGATAACTTTCCTCTCATATGGGGAAAGGCTGAGAAAGCTGGGGTTGTTCAGTCTGGAGAAGATGGAGCAGGGGGATGGATCCTATCAGTGCATTTAAATATTGGAAGGGAGGGTGCAGTGAGGGTGGGGACAGGCTCTTTTCAGTGACAGAGGCAATACAAGATGCAAAGGGTACAAGCCGGAACACAGGAAGTTCTGTCTATACAAGGAGAATTTATTTTTTTAATTGTGAGGGAGACAGAGCACAGGAACAGGTTGCCCAGAGATGTGGTGGAGTCTCCATCCATTTCACATATATGCAAATCCTGCCTGGATTCGATCCTGTACAACATGCTCTAAGTGATCTGGTTGTGCAGGGGGGTTGGACTAGGTGATCTGTAGAGTCCTCTTCCAACGTCAGCAGTTCTGTGGTTTGGTGTTTTTAATTTGTGTAAAAGCCTTTGGACTATGTCATGGCCAGGGGTTCAGGGCAAGTCTGAACAAGCAAAGCCACTCCAGGGGATGGGATTTCTGCGCTTGGCAAACTAGAAAGCTCATCCTGTCCATTAATGTAACTGAGGGACATTTCACAAACAGTTAGGAAAATAACTTCTGAAGTAGATATAGCTTTTCGCAAAATGAATATCTGTCTGTGTCTTCAATTAGTGGTTCTAAAATGGGTGAGCTTTCAAATTGGTCTTCTGCATAAAAGTAAGACAGTATGTGCAATTAGAATGCAATAAGATGGTTGCTATGGCAGGCATAGTATGAGAACAGAAGTTGCCTTCTATTAGTATAGGAGAAAGCAGCTGTAGATGACATGAAAGCTTTAAAAGAGGGGGAGACAATAAGACAAAGGCAAATGGATAGAGGGAGCAAATATTTCTCCTAAGAGAAATAGACTAAAAAAATCTTAAGGATATAAACCTTTAAATTTATTTATAGATAAATAAACATCTATCAATTTCTGCTATCTATTTGTAGATACTCTACTATCTATGTTTTCTGCCCTCTATTTACCTATTTCTTATTTATATCTGAGAGTTTGAAAGTATATGAAATAAAGCTTATTGTAGACATGCTCAGGCGATGAAAGCAGAGCCCTTGCTGTAGACCATGAGGCACAGCCTGGTGCCTGTGCCTCGTTAGTCCCGCCTGCTTAACCACATTGAAGCACTTCTCTAATACTGCTTTTATATGAGCAGTTGCTGCAGTCATTACACACTGTGTACAGAAGTCATGGGAGTGACTCTGAGACAGCCCCTTCTGGCTGTGGTCACATCACTATAAAGAGTTTGCTGAGCCCTGTCCTCTGCTCCTTTCTGGACAAGGAATGAAGAGCTGGAGCTGCTGCTGTACATCCTTTGTGCTCTGGGTCTGACAGTAGAGCACTAGGGCAGCCTGCCTCCGAAAGCATCTCTTATTCCTAGTAGCTAGCACCAGCCACCAGCTGCAGTCTTCTCCTGGGTAATTTTCCAGTTATCTTTCCCAACAGTTTCATCTCATCTGACCCAACAAGCCATTCAAAAGATGATCATCAGTGAGGGAGAAATGTCACTTGCTCTGGTAAATATGATCTCGGGTTAGAGACCTTGTTGGCGTCCTCATCCGGGCTGGAGCAGGTGGCTGCACTGGTATCCGCAGGTGTAGTTAATTATTCCTCAGAGCTGCTGGGGGGGCACAGAGACAGTTGCTGTATGGTGTTCGGACACAGATGTGTGCAGACTCAGCGTACAGCGCTGTGCTGTGAGTGCTTTAATTGTGCCTCCAGCCAGATGAGCTCCAGCTGGGGAGCAGGAGCAGCCCTGCTCCGGCCCTGCAGCAGCTCCATCCCCCGGGCCAGCGAGCGGGCTGTCCTGCCGGCTCCCCTGCGGCTGAACTTGCCCAGGGTAAGGGCCCAGCATTCCCCCTTTTTCTGATGTTTTTGGCTGCTTAGTTGGGTGGTGTCTGTTGATCCTCCTGAGGGTTGTGAGCTCCCCATGGGCACATGGGGCACCTGGCTCTGAGCCATGGAGTCTGTGAGCGCTGTGAGCCGAGGCATCCCGGCTGGGCGGAGACATGCCAACGGCGTTCTGCTTCCCTTAGCCGTTCTTCAAGGAATAACCAGGGCTGCGCTGCAAGCAGCAGGTTTCCGATGATAATAAAACAGAAAATGTTTGGGATGGTCAAGAGTAAAACAAGAATACAATCCCAAATGCCCAGAAAGCAAAGAAGTTATGGCAAGAGAGAGCAGAGAGGTGCCGATTGGGAAAGTGGAGTGACACTGTTGTGTTTTTTTCAGTCAAAATGTATGCTGAATGCAGAACAGCCATTTTTGCCTGAAGAACAAGAACTTGGAGCCTGAGTTTTTGTGTGACTAAGTAAATACAGTAGCCTGAATATTTTCAAAGTTTTAGGAGACAGGAAGAAAAGTAAAAGTAACTGATGGATCACTACAAGTTTAAGAAAAAAAATAGTTTTTATCAATAATTTTAGCTGATATTTCATTCTAACAAGTTTATTCTGTTGCAGTCTAAGAAAAAATATTTTGAAAATAGAAGAAATGTTTTTAGGAACAGTAAAAGAACTGATTTGCTATTGCAGCTAATATAAGCATTTTGTCAGCTTTGCAATCTAGTTTACACTCTGTGGAAAGCAATAAGGACAGTGGTTTGTCCCTCTTCAGAGCCTGGAGCATTGACTGTGCTCTTTTTTGTGTGTGTTTGAGGGATCAGTTTGGAAGTGGGGTATGACTCAAGTTGTGAAGATGTTTGCCTGGAGTACGGTTACAGGAGCAGATTACAGTCTCTTTCCTCTGGCCATGGCAGTGGTGCCTGCACTCCCAGACTTTACCTGCATGTGTGATACAGCTGTGTGCTGCCCGTGCCCATCTGTGGAAGAGGCAGGGTGCAGGCGACTGCGTGCACAGGGCCAGGCTTGATCACACAGATGTGCTGCTCACAGCAGCTGACTCCCTTTACCAAAAGAGAAATGACAGTTCTGTTTAAAATGGAATTTGTCTGCCCAGGATTTTTTGTTTCTAGTCTTCCAGGGAAGGATTTCTTTCTAAATTCAATAAAGTTATTCCTCCTGGATGCTCTGTGCACACAGGGCAGGTTGTGCAAGCTTTCCCCCGTTGCTTCGATCCCAGTTTGTAGAGCCACAGACTCCCCTGCTGCTCTCAGCCTTTGAAGCATCTCCCAGTGGTTGACACGGCTCTGTGCCGCTTTGGCCGATCAGGGCCGCTCGCCTGAGTGCAGCAGGGAGCCCAGGTACAGCAGCTAAAAGGGCCTTCCTGGCATGCAGCAGGTCAGAGTCAGAGGATTGGGCTGTGTATTCTCAGTTCTTCCTTGTGTAGAGTCTGCCAAAGCAATCTTGTCTTTATTTTTCCATTTGAGTCCTCCTGACTACTGTGTGGTTGCTCCAGGTCTCTTTCAGCCTGAGCAGCTCTCACTAGCCATATGCTGCTCAGTTTGCAAGCTAGCGAGCAGCAGTCCAGCAGCTCAGTGCCTGCAAATGATGGGTTTAGTGTTCTGCTTCCAACAACAGCAGGTACCCCCGTCGTTGCTGGACAGCGCAGGGCTGCCTCATGTCTGCGGGGGTCTCTGGAGTGCATGCAGAGAGAAAAAACTATGTGTGGGGAGGCAGGACCTTCCTCAGCATCCTGTGCAGGTCCATTCTCCTGGCCTTCATAAACCCACTTCCTGATGACCTGCAGCTTGGCATACTCACCACAGTGCCAATGTCTTTGCACATGAAAGCACTGTTTTTCTTCTTTGAATGCACTCTACTTGAGCCTTTTTTTTTTTTTTTTTCATACTGGCAACACTAAAACTGCAGTTGGGGATTTCAAAGCTTCTGAAAGGAATCAGTCACCATCTCAATGTTTGAATGTCACTCCAGAGTGAGAGAAATGTCAGCTTTTCAGGCTGCATTGGCTAATGCTAATTGTGCAAATATGTGTACCCTGGGCACTGTTACGTATTGCTTACTGTCTTCAAAGGTGGAATTCTCTTAATAGAGCATCAGGATGTCCATGTAAGTAAGGCTTGCCTTCACCAAAGAGTAGGAAACTTTGCTGTGGCTTTTGTGCCATGGTCACTTTTCCAACCTGTGAAATTTCAATATTTTGAGATATTATTACTTTGAGATATTTTGAGGTTATTTTGAGATATTATTATTATTATTATTATTATTTTATTTGTTATTTTCAGATAACAGACTCCTAATTGGATTCCTGTTTGTAGGAGAATGATAGGAAAATGAGTATCTAGCATCTAGATGGTTCCTATAGCATCAGGTAACTTGTAAGAGTATGGGTCTGGATTAAATAAAAAGTTTATTGGAGAAAAAAACTTACTAAGAATGACAAGAGGTTAATTATCAGTATCGTACCACCCTAGTGAGGGGTGAGTCAGCACCCATCAGCTGGCTTGCGAAGCCCTATGGTTGCTGAGGCTTGGAGAGCAGAGAACTTCTCCTGGTAGCTCTAAGGAATTAAGATACTTCTGTCTGAAGGATTGATCCGTTGGTGCTAAGTGTAAGCTGAAGTCCTGCAACCAAAGGAGTGCAGAAGTAGAGTTTCTGAAGCTGAATATTGGTGTGTACTTTCTTAGTAACTTCCTTCTCCTTGTCTAATCTCTCCCCAGGCCAAAGAACCCTCCATCACCGAAGCGATACCCTGGAGACAGTGATCCTGGTCAATCCCAATGTGGACAGCATTGTATCTGAGGTAAGGGCTACATGCCAATGAGTTTTCTCCACATCAGCTTTTCTGCCTATGTTTGGCACACTTCCCCATCACACTTCCCAGCTTTTGGAGTTTGACCACATCCCCATTCTGCTGCAGTGTGTGGTGAAGCTGACAGATGTTCTGGTCTTGGCAGGAAGATATATGCAGTTACCCATGCTCTGTGGCAGAATTTACTACTAGACAAAGGAGTGCACGTAAGAGTTTGTGGTTCCTTGTGTGCCAACCTTTGGGCATCACCTACTTCCAAGAGAGGTATCTTTGACCTACATAGTTTTAAAGATTTCTCAGGAGCTTGTAGAGCATCCTGCCAGCAAGATGGAGAACTTTGAACTTTTGAATCTTAAGCATTCAAGCTAGGTGAGTGTCTTACTGTTCAAACCTCTGATATTGTATTGGAATGCTAGACATTTTCTCTTAGCATCATCCCACTTTCTCTGTGAATCAGGGGGATGTTGCAGGCGGTAGCAGTGCCTTCCCTTTCAGTAATGTGCTTGACTGTGTAGAAAACTTATGTTATGGATATTTGTGAACAGTGAACAGTGAGTAAATGTTACCTAGAATAGTTCTTATTATCCAAGCAGTTAAGTTTCTGAGCACTGGTGGGGAATACAGATGGCTTTTTTACTTCAAATCAGACTGGTGACAACATTTTATGCCATCATGGCAGGTCCGCTCACTGGTGTGTGATTCATCAGTACACAAACTACTGGTCTTCTGTGGTCAGAGCTCAGATCAGGAAGGAGACTTGATCCTGCAGACGGGGACCTTCACTTACCAGAAATTTGCTGAGATACTTTCAGATCCAGAGGTGAGTGTGCGTAGCAGCCCAGGATGTCCCCTCCTGCTCCCTGGATGTGCGACAGAGCCTGCAGTGCAGCTCGTGCTGCTCCTGCGGGTGGCGGATCCCTGGGGGGTGGACTTGAAAGCCAGCAAAACAATCACATGCAAATCTATTTAACACCATTAATAACTCTTGTCATGGCCTGTAGTACCATGCTTTAACTCCCTGGCTTAAGTTTTCTGAGACAGCAGGTGTGGGTGATTCCACTTTTAAGTACTCAGCTTGAAACATACTTTCAGACCTGCTCTGCAGTGCGTAGAGACTCAGAATTTCTTGGAGTAGGTCTCAAAATGTCAGAGAGCTGCAACCAACAATAGTCAATGGAGGCCATCATCATCCTAGTAAACATGAGTAATTCCCTTAATTTCACAGTCTTATCAGTGAGCATAAAATGTTCACAAGGATCAAAATGTTTATTAGCTGGCTGTATAGCTATATACAGAGAAAGCTAGAGAGAAAGTTTTGGATTCATTGCATTAAGATGACAAGAGGATGAATTGCTGTATTTATTTAATCATGGGCTCACAGAATCATTCAGGCAGAAGGGTCCTCAAGAGGTCTTTAGTCCAACCACCTGTAAGGTAGGCAAGGGAGCTTTATCCAGTGGGTTCTTCAAAACCTCACTGGACTAGACTTGTGGACCTCTGCTCCAATGCACATCTTAGCTAGCTGTATTATAGCTTTCCTCAGAGGCTCTAAACTCTCTTGCTATTGAGGCTCATTGCCAACACAAATAGGCAATAATGGTTTTGACAAGCCTCACATCTACTGATCATTATGCACAGATGTTTTGAATAGCTGCATTGGATTTGAATGAACAGCTGCTGCACGAATGACTGGGCAGTTAGCATGATCGTTACTAACATTATTGCTGTAGTTGCAGCAATACATTCAGCAATACAAGACTTTCGGTTTTTCTGAATAAATAGAGATTTTCTTTATTCATTTTTATCCGTATTTGCTAATATAGGCTGATTGTTCCCTTTTTTTTCTGATCTCCATTTATCTCGACACACTAAGGGCTGCTTAAGAGAACACAGTGCAAAGAAGGGTACTACCTCATTTCAGGTACCTTGAGAAGTTGGAAGCGTAATGCCCTTTGCTCAGGAAATGTTTGAATAGCTATGAGGAACCTTGGAAAACATACCAACCCTGGCTCTAATTTTAAAGTATGTAGCATATCTTCTAACCTATATATATCAGAGACGGGGACTTTTTGAAATAGGGTTCTGGAAAGAAAATAAATCTGAATAGAAGAGAAATTCCATGGCACTAAAACTGCACTAAGAAATGCTCTATAGGTGTTCGACGGGCAATAAGTAAGGGTGATCAAGCCTATAAGGCTGGGCAATGATGCTTAGCATTGAAAATGGTGCCTCAGACTTAAAGTTCATGGATCAAGAAGAAACAAATCCTTTTGTACCCAAGCTAGGTACCCTGGGACTGATATCCCAGGTTAAATTGGGAGAAGTAAGGAAAGAGGACAAGATGGCTTCTGCATTTGCTTTCTTTCCTGAAGACTTGTCATACTACATTCCCGACAATCAAGAAGCATAAGAGCCCATTAGAATTCAGCATTACAAAAGAGAGGGGAACATGGTCCCTTGCATCTGCTTGTAATGGGCTTTATGAATATTTCATCTGTCTTCAGTGCTTCTTATCAACAGGTGCTCGTGGAGCCTTTGATATTTCTGCATTAACTGTTTGGCTTTTCTGCATGGCTGTTTTGTAAAAAGAGCTGCATTGGTCTTGGAGCACTATTTGATCCTCTCTTTTTCTGTGCTTGTCTCAATAGGTGACCCAGATTCTTAGTAACACTGATTCAGATACCAAGGCCTCTCTTACCGTGTCGTGTTTGGGAGAAGGAGACTGGAGCAACCTTGGGCATCCTCAATTTCAGGAAATTATTAATCTGAAACTGAATCCTGATCCAGTTCTGCCAGAAATGGAGGGGGTGTCTGAGTTTGCAGAATACGTCTCTGAGACAGTTGATGTGCCATCACCATTTGATCTCCTAGAGCCACCCACCTCAGGGGGCTTTTTGAAACTTTCTAAACCCTGCTGCTACATATTTCCTGGTGGAAGAGGTGACTCTGCTCTCTTTGCTGTTAATGGGTTTAACATCCTAGTGGATGGTGGTTCTGACAGAAAATCTTGTTTCTGGAAGCTGGTGAGGCACCTGGACAGGATTGATTCTATTCTCCTGACACACATTGGTGCAGACAACCTACCTGGTATCAATGGGCTGCTGCAAAGGAAAGTTGCAGAGCAAGAGGAGGAACAATCCCAGGGCTCCACCAATTACAGTGACTGGATGAAGAACCTCATTTCTCCTGAGCTGGGTGTGGTTTTCTTTAATGTTCCTGAAAAACTGAAAATGCCCGAATCATCCATGAAAGTAAAGCGGAGCATCGAAGAGGCTTGTCTGACACTGCAGTATCTCAATAGACTTGGCATTAAATCAGAGCCTCTTTACAGGGTGGTGAGTAACACCATTGAACCAATCACCCTTTTCCACAAAATGGGAGTGGGAAAATTGGACATGTATGTACTGAATCCTGTCAAGGACAGTAAGGAAATGCAGTTTCTAATGCAGAAATGGGCTGGTAATAGTAAAGCAAAGACTGGCATAATTCTTGCAAGTGGGAAAGAAGGTGAAATTTCTGTTCCTTATCTCACATCCATCACAGCTCTTGTGGTGTGGCTGCCAGCTAGCCCAACAGAGAAAATTGTGAGGGTTTTGTTTCCTGGAAATGCTCCTCAAAATAAGATACTGGAGGGTCTTGAGAAACTCAAGCACCTGGATTTTCTGAGGTATCCAGTGGCCACTCAAAAAGATATCTCCTCCGGAATGCCTCCACCAGTGCTGAAGCAGACCAAAATTAAACAAAGAACTGACAGTAAAGAGAGTCTGAAGTCTTCTCCTAAGCCATCTGTGACAAAGCAAGCTAAGAAAGAAGAGACAGCTGAGGAGGGGATTAAGGAGGTAAAAGCAGAGGTCATAAAGGATGCTAAAACTGAGAAAAAGGTTAAAGAACAAGCTGAGAAAATTCTTGAGAAACCCGTCAAACCTGAAAAGATAAAGACCGAATCAAGTGATTCTCTCAAAGCTGAGAAAAGAAAACTAACAAAAGACAAGGTTGGCAAAAAGCATCTCAAGGAGAAAGTATCTAAATTGGAGGAAAAGAAAGACAAAGAAAAGAAAGAGATTAAGAAAGAGAAAAAGGACTTAAAAAAAGATGATGGGAAGAAAGAGGAAAAAAAAGATTCAAAGAAAGAAGACAAAAAGAAAGAAACTAAACCAGAGCCCAAGAAAATATCTAAACCAGACTTAAAACCATTCACCCCAGAAGTACGAAAAACATTATACAAGGCAAAAGTTCCAGGCCGAATCAAAACTGAGAAGATCAAGGTCAAACCTGAGAAGGAAGTAGCTGCTGAGCTGAAGACATTGCCAACGCAGAAGACACCTTCACAGATGGAGCCGGGAGTGACTTTCATGGCTGAACAGAGGCTAGTCCTGTCTTCACCGGAAGATCTTACCAAAGACTTCGAAGAACTGAAGCATGAAGAAAAAGGGCACCTGCAGATAACTCAAGAAAAGTCTGATATTGAAGTTAGCGATATAGTTGTGAGAGCACCTGCAGCAGCAGCACCTATAAAAGTGTCCCCTGACATGATTGCCCGGTCTCACCCTGAAGCTGATCTAATTTTGAAAACAAGCATTTCTGATGAGGGATTAATTATTACTGATACGGAAAAGGAATCACAAGGAGAGAAAAAGACAGTTCACCAGCTAGATCTGAGAGCAGGTCAAGCTGAAAAAATAGAGGATGAAGGAAGAGCAATGGACAAAACTCTCGAGATGAGATACAGCAAGGGAAAAGATGAGCAGGACAGGGAAGTTCAGCTGTTGCCAGACAGACAACAGGTACCATCACACACAGACCTCATGGCAACAGCGCAGTCAACAGCATTTATGGAGGAAGAAAAGGAGGAAGAGGCAAAAATCTGTTTGGACACAAAGCAGAGGGAAGCAGAAACAAAGACTTGTGAGAAGTATATTGAGGGGGCAGAGACACAGGAGGAAAGTGAGAAGGAAAAGCAAGAGGATGTAATAGAAAAGGCAGAGCTGGAAGAAAAAGAAGAACAGTACATGAAGGCAGAGGAGAAGATAGAAAAAAACAAAGATTTGTATGAGCTGAATCAGGATGAGAGGAAGGACAAAATATTTACCACTAAAGAAACAGAAAAAGAATTTAATGAAGTGGATGAGAAAAACAAATCACTGGCAAAGGAGATAACAAAAGAAGAGTCCTATCTGAGCAGTCTGCCAGTCCCATCAGGAGCAGCTGCAGAACACGTTTCATACATCCAAGATGAAACAATCCCAGGCTACTCCGAAACAGAGCAGACCATTTCTGATGAAGAAATCCACGATGAACAGGAAGAGAGGATCCCACATTTGAAGTATGATGTCAACACCTATGACATTTCTGTTCCTGACCACCCAAGCTCTTTTGAAGCAATACATGGAATACAGGCCGTGCCGGTTTCTGACCTTGCAGCCAAGGGCTATACCGGCCAGGAGTCTGAAATCCTTGCGTATCCTACAAACATTGTGGCAGCACCTCTTGCTGAGGAAGAACATATATCCTCTGCTACCTCCATTACAGAGTGTGATAAGCTTTCCTCTTTTGCAACTTCAGTTGCAGAAGACCAATCTGTTGCATCAATAACAGCCCCACAAACAGAAGAGACTGGCAAAAGCTCATTACTTTTGGACACAGTAAATAGCATGCCCTCATCACGGACTGAAGCAACCCAAGGTCTGGATTATGTTCCCTCTGCTGGCACAATCTCTCCCACATCTTCCTTGGAGGAAGACAAATGCTTTAAATCTCCACCTCCTGAAGATTTCCATGCACTCATAGAAGGAGAGAGAAAATCAGAAGCTCAGAAAAAGGATCTTCATGAAGAGGCAGAAGAGGAGGAGGAGGAAGAAGATGGGACTCCAAATATTGAAATGCCTGAGAAGCTCAAAGGTCATTACACTGCCCCACTGTTTGCTCATCAAGGACATGCTGACAGTGTTTTAGCCAGTGCCCCTGCAGAAGTGATGCAGACTTCTGGTCTGACATTATCTGCTGAAGAACCATCATTTTCCCAGGTTGATTCTGTCTCTGTAGAGGCTGAAGAACGATGCACAAGTCCTGATGATAGCACAGTCAAAATGGCCTCTCCCACCCAGTCTGGCCCCACCAGTGCAGGACATACACCTTTCCACCAGTCCCCGGTGGAGGAAAAGCTGGAAACGGTAGATTCGGAGCTCTTTGAAAAACAAACGGATGCTGCTGCCAAGAAGTTGGAAGGACAAACTGTTGCGGCAAAAGGACCCAAGACCGAAACAGAACCTCTCAGAGAAGACGAGGTCCCTGCAGCTAAATATCATCATGAAAAGGAGGTGCCTGGCCCTGCTGAAGATGAGATGGACTTGGGCAGCGATGAACCAGTTGCTGCTGGGAAGGAGATGCTGGAAGCACCCCCAGGAAAGGAGGAGCTGCCCTGGCTCTCCTACCACAAGCAGGACACAGTGGTGATAGGGGAGGAGGAGGAGCTCCCCACCCTGCCTCCTTCCAGCACAGGTGTGTTTTCAGAGCCAGAAAAAGAGCCAGGCACTAAAACCATAATGGAAAGTTTCATGGGATTTTCCAAACCTTTGTCTGTTGAACCAGTCTCTACTACAGAACTGTCTCCAGGAAAAATAGATACTCCTCAGTTTACAAACCAAAGCAAATCTGAAAGTGACAAATCTTCACAAATTTCCCCAGATGACACCAAGTCACTTTCTTTTACAGAAGAAAGTCTTGGTAAAGAAAAATCTCCAGATATTTCTCTCAAGGAAATAGCTGCTGAAGAAGGAAGACTGCTCTGTTTCACAGAAGACACCTCAGAAGAAAAATCTCATCTTTCCACTAAAGACATTTCTCCAGAAGATACCAAATCAATTTCTCTTACTGAGGAGAGCCCTAGCAAGGAAATCTCTTCAGACATTTTTGTTAAAGGCATTCCTCAAGAAGACATCAAATCTCTTAGTTTAATAGAAGAGATACCTGCTAAAGAACAAACTGTGTCTGACTTTACTGACAAATACTCAGCAGCAGCTGCCACATCCAGGCTCTTTACAGAGAAGAGCCCAGCTACATGTGAAAAATCTCTGAAAATTTCTGACGAAGAAATGATTAAAGAAGCATCAAAACCTATTCCTTGCTCAGAAAGTAGCTCACACATATCACCCAGAGACACTTCAATTGAAGAAATCTCTCCAGATGATAGAAATTTGTTTTTTTTAACAGAAAAGGGCCCATCTAAGGACAAAATGCCAGGATTGCTCTCTCAAAAAATATCAGGGGATGTGAAGGACTTACACTTTACAGAATCTAGCCCAGTTCAAGATAAAATGCCTTCCTGCATGGCTGCTGAAGATCTAAAATCTTCCAGGTTCAAGGAAGCTAAAGAAAAATCTCCAGAAATGGAAGATTTGTATGTGAAAGACTTGAGTTATGAGAAGAAAGTATGGTTCCCAAAGGAGGTGGAAGAGATCCCTGTTCAGGGAAGCCGACAGAGGTACAATAAGGAGAGGGAAAGCACGTTCTTGGATGAGGTACCAGAATATGACACAAAAGACCTTCCTAAAATGGAAGAAGAGGAGATCTTGTCTCCTGCAGCACCCGGAAATCACCCCTGGGGAGGAGTAGGAAGTGAAGCCTGGAGCTCTACATTTGGGTATCTTCAGGAAGGAAGGGACAGTGGAAGAGCAGGGGTGTTCCCCAGTGAGGAGGAGGATGATCTTCAGCATGCTGAAGACAAACCTGTGCTGCTGCAAGCAGAAGCAGGACTTGTCAAACTGGAATCCTGTGACTACAAAGGAGACACACTGAAAGGTACCAAACCTGCAGCAGAAAGAAGCAAAGTGGAGATAGTTCCTGAAGACATCACTTTCCCAGGAAAAACACATGTGGATAGTCCACCTCTGTCTTCTCAGTATATCTCTGGGGAGGAACATCAGGCCCGGGTGTTAGCTGGAGACAAAGAAAGGGAAGAATTGTTAGTGCCATCTAAACAAGATCACTCCTATTTAGATGATGATGAGAAAGCTGTCTTAGGTACCTATGCCGAGTCACTGGACCAAGTACCAACAGCTTCTCCCCTGTCTATATTGGCTAGCAGTCTTGAAAAGGAGACCGGTACAAAACCAGAACCAGAGAGGCCTTACAAGACACCTTCACAGGAGAAAGTGCCAGAGAAGGATACAGAGAAAAAATCAGATGTCACTGGTCTGTATCAGGAAATAAACTCGGAATACAAGTCAGATAGGAAACAAGAGGATGACTGTAAATCCACCAAGACTCCTCATGACTTTGGAGAAAGCAAAGAGCAGAGAGCAGCAGCACCTGCTTCGTTGCACTTGGCAAGACCAGCAAAATATGAATATGCAGCAGCTTCCCCGGAAGAAAGCACTGCAGGATCAGGTCAGAGCACACCCTCCTCTCTGAGGGAAGACTCTGCTCAGAAAAGCAGCACTGCTCTTGGTCGTGCTGAAGCTGTTGGGTCTGCCAGCCAAGCAGCAGGTCCTCCAGAATCCTCTTGCAGGAGCCCCTCCGAACCTCAGTCCTATGACAGAGAGAGCTTCAGGGCCAGGGGTGAGGACAGCTACACAGGAGCGGAGCAAGAAGAAAGGGAACCAACTCCCTACCCCGATGAAAGATGTTTCCAGTATGCTGACATCTATGAGAAGATAATTATGTCTGGAGCTGGGCTCTCCTCCTTCACATCCAAGGGTGCAGAGAGCCCCGGTCAAAATGACATGCTGCCAACAAAAACAGAACTAGTCTCTCAAAAAGATCAATTTTATCATGTCTCTGCTAAGGAAGAAGAGTCCTGTCTTTATACCTCTGCTGAAAAGGAACTGTCATCTCCAGTATCCCCTAGGGATAAATCAGGTTCATCCTTTGAGTATTCAGACATTCATGAAAGATACTCATCCTTGCCTGAGATAGATAAGCCTAGGACACCCAAAGCTCAGGAAGAACTGAAGGTGTCCCCTGCTCTGCCAGAACTACTGAGCTCTTTGCCACACACATCATCTGCAAGCCCAACATTTGCCTCTCCTACAGACATCATCAACCCATTTCATCAGGAAAAATCAGCTGCCTATATTGACACTCCTTGTCCAGATGAGAACATCATTTTGTCTAGCCAGGAGCAGAGATTTCTGTCCTCGAAATCCCAAATCCCAAAGCCCAAGGAAGTACACTATGAAAAAGCAGGGCAAGGTGAAGAAAGCACAAGTGATTCAGAATTAGAAAAAGGTGCTAAGGAGAAATCTGAAAAAGACTCTAAGGTGCCTGACTCTGCCCAAGCTGCAGGCACTCTCTATGCACCCATCTCCACAGTGGAGAAGTTTGAGGCATCAGAACCAGCTCCCCAAAGCAAGCGTCAAGAGTCCATTTCACCCACTTCTACTGCCTCCTCACCTTCTGATCCAGAGTGGAAGGAGGACTATGGAATCAGGAAAACTGCGTCAGCGGCCGTTGTGGGGACATACACTGCTGGTTACAGTGACCTGCCAGACATAGGCATAGATAAACAGGCTTCACAAAGGTACCATTTTAGCCAAGATTCTTTGCAAAGGAGAGAGGATGATGAAAAATCCACTAAGGAATCACAGTTCCATGTAACAAATTATCCAAGTACAGAGATGATCTCTGAGTGCTTTGAGAAAGCCACATACTTGAAATCTACTCCAGAAAAACAGTCCGAGGAATACAGAAAAGGTCCAACAAGAGAGGAAAGACTGATGGATATCTCTTCTGAGTTTGAATGCTCTGTGCTAGGACAGAGCGAAACATCTAGTGTGTTCAGACATGAGCAATCCTTACCAAGCCATTTAGGGGATGTATCTCTTACTTTAAAAGTTCCTTGTGCTTTGCTCTCAGACAGGGGGAAGAAAGATGAATACTTGGAGGTTTCTGAGAAAACTGGTTGTCTTGACTCATCTTTTACTAAATTGTCACCACTGAGTCCATATGAAGAAGATAAATTATTCTCTAAAGCTGTGGAAAGAGAGTCTGTGCTCCAGCAGCAGCTGAAAGATGACTCTTCCAGCCTGTCTGAGGAACCATCATCTGAAGCTACCACTCCTGTGATACCCAGCACAGCAGAGGGTTTCTATTCACACATGCTCGCCACATGCACAGGTACAGAAGCAGAACCAGGTGCCAGGAGTCTTTGGGATGTGTCTCCACAGATTCCAGATAAGACTGTGAAGACAAGTTCAGCTGAAACCAAAGACTTGGTGTTTGCTGAAGAACACAGCTCTGTGTTCTCTGGTGGAATGGATGACAGCACATTGCCATGCAGACATGAGAGCCGGGGCTCACTGCCCACACCATTTTCTGCAGAGAAACAACAGCAAGCCTGTGCAACCAGTCCAGAGCAGAAGTCATCAATTACAGAACAGCTGATGACATTGACATCTCTCCCTGACAGAGTGACATTTTCTCCTCACCAGCAAGAAGATGAAACTGCAGCCAATGGTCCAACAGAGGTGAGCACAGGTCTGCAAGTAGAGACAAAAGATGAAAAAACATATTCTGATTCTGACAGCAGCTTTTCCCCATGTGCAGGCAAAGAGAACACAGATAGGCAGAGCCGTCCTTCCTCTTTGATGTCCCCTGAATACAGTTTCCAGCCCTTTTTCCCAGATGTACAGAGAGGTGGAAGAAGAGAGGACCATGGAGATGCTTCCCATGAGATGGAGCCATATTTAGGAGGTCGCTCTGACTATGGACAGAAATTTTCTTCATGTGAATACAGGCACAGGAAGGGTGAGCTCTCTCCTTCATTCATCAACCCTAGTCCTCATGAGCTTTCTGAAGACAGTGACCTCTCACAAGAGGAAGGCCATCCTTCAGTGCAGGGGAGACCACCCCACAATATTAGCAGCCCTGTACAAAGTGCAACAGTGGAGGAAACTCCTCCAACATCAGTCAGTGATTCTGGAACCTCCCAGTCAGACTCCGATGTCCCACCTGAGACAGAGGAATGTCCGTCCATCACTGCAGATGCCAACATGGACTCGGATGAAGATGCCGACTTCCTCCCAGTGGACAAAGCTGTTGGGAATGCTCATCATACTAGTACGAGGTCCAGCCATGATCCTCAGCCTGTTCCAATGGTAGATCCACATCCTCATCCTCCTCACCCAGATGTCTGCATGGTAGACCCTGAAATGTTGGCAAATGAGCAAAGCATGAGCAGAACTGATAAAATTTCCAAAAAGGACATGAAGGAAAAGAACAAAGGTGTTAGGAAGCCTTTGAACAAACCCAAATCATCTTCTCCTGCCAGAAAATTAGATGTCAAAGGGAAACGGTCACCCACTCCTGTGAAACAGCCATCCGACAAATCTGCAACTGCCAAAAAAGAGAGAGATGGAGGAGAAAAACCCAAATCACGCAGTACACTGGTGCAGCCTCCTCACACAGAGGATGAGTTGTCCCGGAGCAGTCATAGCAATCCCAGCAAGAGCCTTGTTAATGGCATCAAAACAAGCTCTGGTAAGAAACTGTTCCTTAGGCATGTTCAAATTAGGTTCAACATAGAGAAAAAGCACTGAGTTAAATAGAACTGTGAATAGGACATCCTAGTCAGACGTAAAAAGTTATTTTTAATGAGAAGGGAGAGATGTTGTTGCATATGTCACTGGAAAAACAAACAAACAAACAAACCCCAACAACAACAAAAAGACCAAGAAAAACACTTCCAGAGACCCCTGCAGAGCCGAATCCCAGCACTTCTGCAAAGAGTCCTCCATGGACTGTTTGTTTCGGAACAAACACAGTTTGTGTCGGAAGCTCATAAATCTCCAGGTGGCCATTCAGTGCCACCTAGGGGATATTTCTGTGGAGAGGTGTCAAGTACTTAGAGTTGGGTTGTGAGAAGACGCCAGGAATTGAGAGACAAGATATGTGTGTGCTTTAAGAGGTGGTGGCAACTGCTCAACTGTGAGTGGGGGGTAGCTGCATTACACAAGACAGCGCTAATGTTTGTGTTTAGATCCTTGCACAGCTGCCTGCCATGGTCACATGTCCCCTTCCCTCTGAAATCTTAGGTAGACCTGGAGTAGGAGCAGTCTCCTTTGTGGCACCATGTTACAGGGTCTTACAGTCTTTGCTGCAGCTCCTTCTTCCTGGACTAACCTGGATGGGCAGTCTCATAGCCTCGAAGAATATGGTCTTCTCTTGCTCCTAAGTAAAAAGGTGCAAAAGAGACAGGCAGCCTCCAGTAACTGTACAGCCCATGGTCTGTTTCTCAGAGGTCACACAGTGATATCCCAAGTTGTCCTGCTGCAGCTTGTTAGCAGCAGATGACGCTTTAGCCCATCAGCCCCAGGTCTACACTGTGTCCAGGGCACCAGGCTCTTTACGGTAGGGGTGGGAGCAATGCTCTGCCTCCAAGACACTGGTGCCGAGTTAAGGGAAAAGGTAGCAGGTAGGTTGGCCCATGGGGTACCAAGGATGCTGAAACAAGGCTGATGTGGCTACCGTTGCAGGCAATGTGGCAAAGACAGGGCCTGGGCAGAGATGGAGCAAGGGACCTGGAGGCTGCTGCACCTGCGTAGCTAATATAAACTGGGTAAGAGCAGCTGATGGCACTGGCACTGAAGGCAAAGGAGAGGCCAAACAGATGATGAAGGATGTGCTCAGTGGTGGTGAGCAGGACGGATGTCAGTGGATGTGCTCAGTGGATGGAGCAACGAAGTGCTGCCCAAATTAGCCTCGGCCTGAGGATCAATCAGGCAGTTCTGTTTGCACAGCCAGTGGGCAGCACAGAGGGTTAGTTGTCCATGCTAGTAGTTAATGGCTTTATGCTGATAGAAGGAGCCACCCAGGGACAGTACGTGGGGGAAAATGAGAACAGAAGCCTCTGTGGTCCCAGGCAGTCAGAGGCCGGGAGGGGACGGTCACAGCCGCGGGCACACGCTCTGGGGGCAACACGCACTCTGTGTACAGCAGCATTGTTTGAGATCCCTCATCTTGTGACCGTAAGTGAGGAAGAGCCATATAAAAGCAGTGGCAATGATGCTAGGAAAGAGTAACAGCATCCTCAGAGCAGCAGCAGTTCATGGAGCTGGCAGGATGCTGGGCTGGGGTGGCCAGAAATAAAAGACTGCTGTAAAACCCTAAGATTGCGTGCGCACGCGCACGTGCGTGTGTGTATAAAGGCCATTAGAACAGGCTTCGTGAAACATGTATCATTAAGCAACAACAATAGGACTCATTAGCTAAAGACTGACTGGGATAATAACTCTGCAAAAGTTAATAAAAGGGATTTAAATTCTGTTCTCAGGAAAGTCTCCCAAGCCTAGAGCTTGCTCTGAACAGACTTCCCTTTGCCTCCCAACAGGAGACAGGAATCCTTGGATCACCTTTGGAGAGCAGAGCCTGGATACATTTTTTTTTTATTTTGGTCTCTGCAAACTAAAACTAACCAGGGCTTTTCCTCTGTAGCAGGAAAAACATGACTGAATGCTAAGTTCTTCCCTGCTAATTTGAGTGTTCTTCCTTTCCAGAAAAGTTTGTGATAGACTCGGCTTTTTTTTTTTTTTAATTATTGATTTTTTTTCCCTCAAAGCTTCCAATAGTCCTAAGAGCAGTTTGTCTGTGCCCATGGGCCCACCTGTCTATGTGGACTTGGCATACATCCCCAACCACTGCAGTGGCAAGAACACGGATCCTGAGTTCTTCAAGCGGGTTCGCGCCTCCTACTACGTCGTGAGTGGAAACGATGCCGCCAACGGCGAGCCGAGCCGCACGGTGCTGGATGCGCTCCTGGAAGGGAAGTCGCAGTGGGGCGAGAACCTGCAGGTAGGTCATGGAGGTGCCGGGGTGGGTGATGCTCCTTGAGTCACATGTGCTGGAAAGAAGGGGCATGTCAGAAACGCTCAGAGGAAGAACACTGAGAGGCGCCAGTGGGAGTGCGAATGTCCTGCCCTGTCGTGCTGGGAGAGCTGCTTTTTGGTGTTGCCTGTGCCCATGGGGGGGGGGGGGAACACCCTTAGACCCATGAGGCTCGAAACAGACATCTTCTCCTTTTCACATCTTTCTGGGGCGGGGGGAGGGATTAGGAAGCAGACATCTCTCACTATCTGTTGTAGAATTAGCTTTAGTTTCAAGTAAAACAATTCCATGCACAGCCAGAATTATTACAGTGGTGTCCCAGGCCATGCATGGCATTGCTGCCAGCCTTGCTTTCTAAAGCTGTGGTTGACAGTGGCTCTTTATTAGTGACTTTAAAAAAAAAAATGTGTGTTCTTACACATATTTCTTGCTTAGTGAGGTTTGCAAAGATCCTCGGGGCACTGTTTCTGGACAGGTGCAAGAAAGTTTTTAATGTTCCTTCAGTCATGGCAGCCTGAGTTGCACTTTGGACCAGTGCTGCATTAGAGAACCTGACAGCTGAAAGACATTAAATAGAGCATGTAGCACCAAGGAGACTGTGTTCTCAAAATGTAGGAAAATTTAGCCTCAGGGCCTATAGGCTTTGTTTATCACTACAGTTGTTCTCCAGCAATCACCCTTCCTGAATTCTTTCCCCAGGTGACATTGATACCAACACATGACACTGAGGTGACAAGAGAATGGTACCAGCAAACCCATGAGAAACAGCAGGAGCTGAACATCATGGTCCTGGCAAGCAGCAGCACTGTCGTGATGCAAGATGAATCCTTCCCAGCCTGTAAGATTGAGTTCTAGGTCTCCTACCACACTCTGCACTCATCCATTGACGCTCCAATCATCGATACAACATCAGCGATGCCATCTAATCACAGTCCAGTTCTTCTCTGGTTTAGTCCTCTACATGGTCCCCATTTGTCAGGCAATCGGGTATCCATCTAGCTCAGCACTGGGTGTCATGAGAGAGGAGTGGAGAGGGCTCTGTAGTTCTCTGGACTGAGCTAAAAGTTTGTGCACGCGCAGCTGCAGGCCAGGGGCACCTTCCCTTTCCCTGCTTTATGCTGCTGCCTGTACAATTTCTGTAGAATATCTTGGCTGCTGCGAGAGCTTATCCAACTCTGTTCCTGGCTGCCTTGCCATTTGGCTTGTAGCACCCTGAAGCTCATCTTCCCAGTGTGGGCTGAAAATGCTGCTGCTGCATGAAGACAGTGTTGGGGTGGGGGAGGGGGGCAGAGGAAACCAATTTTCAAGGAAAATGGAGCTGGGAGATGAGGGAAGGCCAAACCCGCCAAATAGTAACGAGACTGCTGGATATCTGACCACAAAGGACACACTGTCCTCGTGCACTCAAGCACACAGGTGTTCTGCAAGAGGGGACCAGTCTCCAGCCAGCAGTGTCACATGTTTCTGTCCTGAGCTTGTGGAAGGCTGCAGCTCCTGCTCACCCTCCTCACCACGGTCAAGGGGTTGGGCTGAAGGATGTGCTGATGTGAGGATGGTGGCAAGGAGTCAGCCTGTGGCTCTGCTACAAGGAGTATGTTCCTACCCTTCTGACCGAGCTGTGCACAGAAACGGTGGCTAACACACACCTGCACATCAGCAGTGATAGCAGGAGGCGACTCACGTGAGAATAACCAAAACGCACAAGTACCGAACTCTCCAAAGCAGAAGGGCTGAGCAACCCTGGTCTCTCTTGGCCAATGACGTACTGACAACACCCCACAATCACAAACCAAAGGCTCTTTTGAGTGTGGGGAGGCAGCCAGCAACCCGGCACGCTGTGGAAGAGATGCCGTTTTTCTGGATAGCACAAGTGGTACGTGCCGGCCCCGCAACAGCAGCAGGAGTCTCCTCCCAGCCTGTGGGCCAGTGGTCCAGCTTCGTGACTGCAGTCAACTATTTTGCTACCCCACCCCTAAGTGTGCCTAGGCTGTAAGGAACAGCGGCTGCCTTGCAAGGAAAGGGGATCCCCAAACACTGCAGGAAAGTAGTTCAGTGAATGTGTTTGCTTTCAGTTCCTCCACGCTGGTGGCAGGGATACGCACACGTCCGCTGCCAGCACGGCTGAGCTGCTGGCAGGATGCGCTGTGCAAACACGTGCCTGCAGCGACAGGCCATTGCTTGCACAGTGACCACGGGCTTGTGCCCGTGCCCTCAGGAGCGCGCCAGGTGCCATGAGTGCACCAGCGTTGCTGGTTGCCACCCGGAGCCTCCTTGGCCTTCAGATTATCTCCAGCTGGGGGGTTCCAGCATGCTGGGGAGAGCAGCTCAGCTGTCTGGAGCCCACAGCAGCAGTGCCACAGCTCAGAGCGCTGCAAGGTCTGGTCACAGGCGGGACTTTTACCTTGCCAGTTAGTGAGACGAAGAGAGTAGCAGCAGGATGTGTCCTGAGAAGGAGGCCTAAGATAGAAAGCAACATGTTGAGGCTTGGCACACAGCTCAGCGTGTTTCCAGCTGCTTTGCTGCCCACTGTGCTTTGCCCGGGCACAGACCTTGCTCCAGAATTAGCATCCCAGGACTGTGCTGTGCTTGCCTGGGACATGCTCATCTCACTGCTAGTTTTCTGGCAGCTGCCATAAAGGAAATGCTGCCTTAGAAGCCTGCTCCTAGCACTAAATGGGATTTCTAGGGAAATTGTTTATTTTGCATTTAATTTATATATTTATTTTTTTAAATTGTTTATTTGCATTTAATTTATATATTTATTTTTTGATGTTATGCTACATTTTGTGTGGATTTAATATTTTAATTTATGCGTATTAACATGGTACCCTGCGTTCTCAGGGCCAGTCATAGGTCTCAGCACAAATACGCAGATGCTGCGATGTAAGAGCAGGGAGCGCGCAGAGATGGGGCAGTGTCTGTGCTGGCAGAGAGGGTTGTAGCCTGCAGGGCTGCGTCCAAACCTGGCACTGCAGGCTGCTGCCCCAGGTGGATTTAATATTTTAATTTATGCGTATTAACATGGTACCCTGCGTTCTCAGGGCCAGTCATAGGTCTCAGCACAAATACGCAGATGCTGCGATGTAAGAGCAGGGAGCGCGCAGAGATGGGGCAGTGTCTGTGCTGGCAGAGAGGGTTGTAGCCTGCAGGGCTGCGTCCAAACCTGGCACTGCAGGCTGCTGCCCCAGGACAGGCAGCCCTTTTGGCACAGGCTGGTGGGAGCACACAGGCTTGCTCGGGGATCAGTGAAATCCCTGCCCTGTACTCATGTAAACCACTGGATCGCAGCATGTTTGCTGGAGGAACAACTGTCGCCTCTGTAACCCAGCAGGGTCAGTGTCTGTGAGCGCGGGGCAGGGCCAGCGGCGCAGGCAGCTCCGGCCCTCTGCAGTCCTCCCCGTTGCAGCTCCAGGGTTTTGCCTTGAGGGCAGAACCTCTCCCTCGGCACCATGGAGCTGTAGCAGCTGCTGCAGAGTGGTGATGCCAGGAGCCCCAGCTCCCTCCTGGGACGAGGAAGAAAAGCTAATGCACTAATGCTAGGTAGATCCACACACGAATGTTTCTCCATTTTAAACTTGAAGCAATTCTGGCTAAGAAGCAGTGGTAGCTTTGCTAGGTGCCTGCATCCTCCAGCAGGAGGATGGGGCTCCTGTGCTGCAGCTTTATCCTATACCCATTTGCTCCTCCATTCTTAAAACTCCACTCGGTTTTTTAGTCTTTTGTAGCAGTCTGTGCTGCCTTCAGCCTCTCTCCCTCTCTCTCTCTCCCCCCCCCTCCCCCCCCCCCCCCCCCCCCCCCCCCCCAAAAAAAAACTATGAGGAAAAACACAACTTGTAAAAATGCCACCTTTGTAAAGGTCTGACGCTGCTCAGCCTGTGAGTGGCTCCAGGACCCATCAGAGCCACAGGTAACACAACACCATAGAAAAACATTAAACTCTGCTTTTGCTTGTTTCTGCATGTGGGCAACTGTGTAATCTTCCTGTATGTAATAGGTTAAAAAAAAAAAAAAACTATTTTAAACCTATAATTAAAGAAGTGAACGTCTTAACTGTATTGAAATGGCAACTTGTGCTCCTAGCTGCCTCCTTTACTGGATGCTTTAAACCAGAGCCCTGACTCCTTTCTTCAGCATCACATCTATTGAGCTCCTTGACTTCTGCTCCTCTACCCTTTCCACCCAGATCACTGTAACCAAAACTGTCAAAGGAGGAGCCCAGCACAGTAATAATAAAGCCACATTCATTGCAAATGAGATCACTCAGCTGGTTTAAACTGTTGTTTGAGTGCACAGTGCAGGCTCCAGCAGGTGGATGCTGCTCCTTCCCTGCCCCTGAGCCTGGGCCTCCCCCCCGAGGGCACCTTGCTCTGGGGACCCTGCTCTCTGCAGCAGTGGCAGCAGAAAGGCAGGCGTTTTACCAGGCTTTTGTACAATGTCACCCCACTCCACAGCCGCTGCTGAGGCTCCTGCTCCTCGTGCTGCACTGGGGTGAGCACCAGAGTCCAGGTCCGCAGCTCCCACCACATCACTCCTGAGGACGCAGCGCCCAGCACCGCAGTGGCAGCGCACAGGAGACGCCAGCTCCGGCGGGGCGGCCTCGCGGCTGTGCTCACCCTGCCGGTGCTCTTGCTTCCAGAGGGACCTGCTGCTGGAGCCGCGGAGCTGCCCGGCGCTGCCCTCCGCAGCGAGCTGGGACCGGGCAGGATGCCAGGACCGGGGAGTCGCCCTGCAGGCCCCTGCGGAGCCCCCGGGTGGAGGTCAGGGCACCTGGGGGGCCGCTCGTGGCAGATGCTGCATCCTTGTGGCACGTGGGCAGCCCTCCTGGGCCAGTCTTCATCCTGCCGTGAGCCCCGTGGAGGGCAGGACCTGGGTTCCTCTTGGCAGAGCCTTGCCCTGGAGCACTGTTGCAGCTGGAGGACCAGGAAACATTAACCTAGTGGAAGACTGAAGCTGACAGCCTTGGTGAAGAGGACATGGCACACAGGGCACGCTTGGTTCTCTTACAAGCAGAAGGCGTCTAACGCCCTGCCCCAGCATTTTCATTGTCCAGCACATTTCATTCTACCATGCAGGGCCGTGGGCAGCCAGGCCCCCTTCCCCCTCGCAGCCTCTGGGAGGAGAGGGCCACAGGGCAGGCCCCACGGCAGCCCCTGCGCTCTGGCTGGAGCTAGTCCTGGGCCGGTGTCTCAGGCAGGATGGCCACAGCGGGCAGTGCTGGTCCCCAGCCCTCCCGGCACTGGCAGGCTCCAGTTTGCACACACTGTGGGGCGATTCAGCACCAGAGACAGACACAAGAGCCACAGCACCAGTTTACTGTGAACAAACATCATGACATAGCACAGAGATCTTTGGGCACAGCTTCACAGAAACACAGATTCTAGCTACAGACAGACACACAGACTCATCCATAAATATGGCAGGCGCAGCCCTGGGCTGTACCCAGGAGGTGACAGCAACACCTGTGCTAATCCTGCTCTCAGGCTTGTGCTTACAAGTCAGTTGCATAAATATGCATTAAATAATTTTCAGTTTATATACAGTAAAGATTTCTCCTTATTGGTTTCTAATAATCCTGATTCTCATACAGCAGTTTCTCTTAGTTTCTGTCACCAAAGAGTTCAGAGTTTTTAACATGCCTGATCCGTGGGGAGGAGAAAAACCCGTGTGATCCTCTCTGCTGAACTCAGAGTAGACCCCCAGGCTGCCACCTCCTGCCCCAGTCCAGGTGGAAATCACACCAGGCCACTCCAGAGGTTTTCTTGCAGCTGGCAGTCTTGAACCTGATCACCACATTACTATTTCCCACATTCTTTTAGACTTCCTTCTGCTTCTCCCACTCCTCCTGCCAAGGACTCCGACCCTGTTTCTGGCAACCAACAAAGCAGATGGAGAGGTGGAGAAAAGGAGGAAGAAGCAGAGAGGAGTTTGGGGTTATGACAAAACCGAGGTCCTTTGGGCACGGTTCTGAAGGCTGCAGGATGAGATTTCCAGGGAGCGGCCTCACCACACCAGAAGCCTTGGCCCATCCGCAGGCATCGCTGCCCCAGCGAGCGCCCAGCCCTGGGAACGCGCGCGAGAGCAGCCCCACGTCACCGCTCCGTGGAGGTGCCAGGCCGGCACGAAGACTGCGAGTGCTGCCAGCTTAAGTGGCACAGGGGAGTTGTCACTTGCCAGACAGTGAAGAGCTGGATCGCACGGGAGCAGAGCAGGCTCCTCAGCACCTCCGAGTCCTTTGGCCTGGGGACGTGGCTTCCTCCGTGCTGCGGACACGACGCGCTGTGCAGGCAGCTGGGCCGACTCCAGGCAAGAAGAGCAGGGAGCCAGTGCGCCGTCCAGCGAGCCGCTAGTTCTGCTCGTCCTCCCACTGCAGCTCCTCCACGCCTGTCTCAGGAGGCAGTGGCTGCTCCTGGCCCAACACAGCACTGTCCCCAAGTGCCTGCTTGCCCACAGGCTCTGGCTCCAACACCTCTCCTAGCAGCTCTTCCTCACAGAGCACCAAAGTCTCCTCCAACAGCCCTGCCCGATCCAGGATCACCCCTCTCCCTGGACACTCCTCAGCTGGTTTCACTCTCTCCCCAGCAGTTCTTACCTCAGAGCCTCCACCACATTCTAACTCTCCTGCATTATCTAGATCTAACATTTCCCCAGGTGATTCTTCTGCATTCAGCTCCACAACACTCTTCTCCTTTGGGTCAGAGTTCTTGCCCGCCAGCTCCATCTTGCCCTGCTCCAGGGCACTGCCTGACTCGAGACTCTTACTGCAGGTCAGGGTCTCTGGGGCACTCGGCTGCCCGCTAGGCTCATCCGTGGACAGCTCAGATCGCGTGCTTGACTTGTAGCTAGGGCTATCTGAGGGCTGCGCCTCCCCCTGCTCAGGGGACAGGTTATTCAGCTGCTCCTCGCTCTTTGGGGGGCTGGTGGAGAGTTTCTCAATGAAGCTGAAACGAGCACAGCTGTCCAAAGAAGTTGGGGAGGACGGGCCTGCACTGGAGACAGTGCTGGAGGGACCACTGCTGTCTGCAAAGAGGAAGAAAAATCTTAGACACGTAGGTAACATTTTCATAGCCCAAACCCTGTGCAGACGCAAACTGTTCCAATCCCACACTCTCCAAGCAAGCAGGGTCATCTCCATTCCGCGCAATCCGGCAGGAGTTTACCACTGCTCTTAGGCGTGTTTCTGGCAGCTCAGCTGATCAAAAGCCAAAGGACAGGCACCACGCTTGCATCCTGTTATACACTGCTCTTGACATACAGTTAAGAGTGGTGCTGATGGCCTTATGGAGCAAAATGTGAAATCTGATGTAGGACTTCAGGCTGAAAAGCATTTTCTGTCATTTCCTCATTATTATGAAACACTGCCACTTCAGCCTTTTTCCTAAATGTTGAGTTGGAGCTGCCTTTGGAAGAAGTGGTGTTACCTCTCTGTTGAGGCACGCTCTTGCTGTACATTGTACAGCAAGCTGGACTATGGAACAGATCGAGGTTAAACTAGTCCAACAAAAGCAGAGGATTAAGCATCCGTTTTCAGCCAGATCAGTTCCCTGACCTTGCTGCCTACACACACACTAGGTCTAGCACAAGTAAGGCAGAGCCAGAAGGAGGCGGCTATTCTTTCAGTGGAAACCAGATTTGTGTTAAGCCATTTGCTGTGCAACTGTCTGCTAACCCTGTGCCCTGCAAATCACGGTTAGGTCTTTGCAATCAACAGTCATCAGCTCTGCAGGCTGTGGGAAACAAGACACAGAAGCTATAAAAAGAAGCACAGACCTCCGGTTGAGGCAACCAAAAGGTTGAAAGGAAAGGGAAGACATCTCCGCATGTGGAAACTAAGTTGTCTGTGTGTCACAGAGATCCACAAAACTTGACACAAAAACAAAGTGCATTTAGTCCCTGCATGTCTCAGCGCACACAGCCCAGGATGAGGGACAACACCCATCCAACAGCAGATGTCCCAGCAATGTACAGTACTCTAAAACAATCAGGTTTTGCATCTTTCTCTGGAAAGTCTCCAGCAGGGCAGATGTCTGCTTTCCCCTTCACCTATTTCCCCTTTGCTTCCATCTTTTCCCAATCGGTTTCTGTTCCATCAAGGGCAGAGCCTAGAAGCCCCAAGAGCATCACAGAGTGGCTGTCACCATGCAGCACCCCCTATTTTCACCCCTCTCCCCATTACATTCATTTCTGAACAGGAAAGGAGCACACTCACACCAAGGGGGTTTATCCGAACGCTGGCGCAGCGGGAAGGAGGATGATGACAGGACTCGCTGAGACATAAAGGGGTCTCCTGGTATCTGACTGCCAATCATCGAATCAAACAGAGCTTTAAGAAAAAAGAAGCAAAAAGATCAGTGATATTGAGACACAGAAACAAAAGAGAAATCACAACTAGCTCAAAACAGAGACATGCAACCCAGCAGCCACTAGTGGTTGCTCAGGGAAGGGTTCAGAACAGTGCAAATTCAGAGCCCCGTTTGCCTTTCAGCCTCCGGGGACTACACCTGGAGCTTCCCAAGCTGCAACTGCACCTACATCACAATATTTATCCATCACAGACAGAAAATAGTGACTACTTGTCTCTCAAGTGGCCCTGAACAGCTCGGAGCAGGATCCTGTAGCTTGCTCTTAACTACAACATCTTGGGATGGGTACCAGAAATTGTCAGTATTACCAGTCTTGTCCAGTTGATCAGGTCCAATAAGAGCAGAAGGTTTGTGCTATCTCCTTCTGCTGCACCCAGAGCGGAGCCCACCTCGCCAGTACCTGCGGTAGACTGCACATGCGGTTCGCTGCAACTCCTGCACACGGCCGTCAGGAACTCATTGACCTGTCGCAAAGAGAGGGAGTTGTGCAGGGTCTCCAGGGGATAAATGGTGGGAACCATGGAACAGCCTTCAAAACCTGGAAAGAGACCCAATCACAAAGTGAATAGGGCAAACAACAGACCATCCACGGCTGAAGGAGCTGGACAGCCTGGGAATCAAACAACAGGCACGCTCAGGCATAAGGTCACATTTGTCTAAGTTTCAGGAAAATTGCCACTAGGCAATTGCATGCAAAAACAGACCTGAAAGCAAGTGTGCAGGCACACACAAAGGATAAGGAGGGATATATCTAGCAGCGTCTCTTTGCTGCAGTCTCTGACTCTTGTTTGTCTGGTAATTAAGAAGAGCTCAGCCCAGACCCCACCGTTTGCAGACGCTCCCCTGGGTGAAGCCAGGGGTGTCCAGAAGGACTCGCGCTGCTGGTGCCTCCAGTGCAGGACACGGCCCTGCCTGCGCCAGGGGAACGCGCTGCTGCCAACGGGACAGAACCTGCCCCGCTCACAGCAGAACCGCAGGATGAGCCCGGGAGACCATCCCCAAAGCAGGGAGGAAGGAGAGAGAATAGCGTGAGTCATTTGGCCCCCGAAACAGGACCTCTTTGCCAACAACCCCAAAACTAGTAGAAATTGGTATCTCAGTGCTTTAGGCACAGAAGGCCTCTTCCTCAGAGCAAGACTGCATCACAACTCATCACAAGAAATTATTTGCTACTCAAGCCAGAGTGTTACAGCAAAGCATCTTTCTCCTCACCCAGGTTCCTGGCAATGCCCTGCAGCAGCAAGCCAACATGAAACCATCAGAGGAGAGATGAGTCATTGGATTTATGAGAATAAGGTCTCTTTCTGCTCTGCCTCTTGCATTTAAAGACCTCTAAACTTCTTAAACCTAACCTTCCAATTCTGTGACTTTTCAAACTCCCAAAGTAGACTTTTCTCTCTCAAAAAAAGCTCTGGAATTGGTTCTGTTCCTATAATTAAGGAAAGTTACTTTGAAATACAAAGAAAACAATAGTTCTTGATTTATTGCTACTGTATCAAGACTGCAGCCCAGCACAATCACAGGATAAAACTGATCCCTGAAGCTTGACAGAACCTACTAAGGAGAAGAACTTGAGTTTCTGGATTATCTGCTAAGGGCCACCCAGCCACCAACAGGGCTTGTTCCAGCCACCTTCAAGTTTCAAGGGATGGTCTCTGCTCCAACGCACTCACCTAACACAGCTCTGCAACAGGCAAAGAGGGTGAGCAAACACATGGTGTGTAAAGTGAACACCCAGGCCAGAACACCACCAGTGTGCAGAGCTGCAGGGACAGTCGCTGCCGAACCAGCCATCTCTAACAGCTGGAGAAGGAATGCTGTAGTCTATCCAGAGGTTACTTGTGCCACAAATGGCCTATGTGCGTTAATTCAAATCATGAAGGGTAAAACATCCTTGGATAGGATGGAGGAAATAATGTAAGCTGCAGCAGAACTTCCAGGCTCTTCTCTCCCTTGCTGAGAAGTCCTTTGAGCAGAAGTGCTGAACAAACAAGAGTCTCTAGTCAATATTTTCACACAAGTGTTCGGGGAAACAATCTAAAGGAAAAGGAGGAGGAAAGGACTTAAAAGAACAGCACTGTGGAGACGGTTGTGGAGCAGAATATGAGGCTAATGTAATTTAACAACAGAATCTGGTTTGAGAGCGCTGGCTCAGCTACCTGGGTCTCCAAAGAGAAAGGGAAGGCGTTTGAGTTTCACATAGAGCAGAGTAGTTCCAAGATGTACTGGGAGCACTGATAAAGTGCTGAGTAAGTGGCCGCTCCCACAACAAAAAGAAGAAATCAAAGGTCCAGCGTTAATAGAAATACCACATTGAAAATGCTACTAACATGAAACAAAGCACCTGGATCTCAGAAGTGCCAAATGTTTGCTAGGACAGCTTTGCCCAGTGCCGTGGAACATAACTGGTTCAAAGTGAAAAACGAGCAAACGGCAAATGATTCCTTTCTCAGGGAGAAATGCTACTACTAAGCAAGTCCTGCCACTTGCAGTACAGCACAGCTTCCCTGCACACTACCCTTCCCCTGCTTACTGAGGCCAACAAGGGCAGTTTCTTTTCACTGCAGTAGGTCCAAGGAAGAATTACTGCTAGAGACCATAACTATAATTTCTATGACAGCAGCAGGCCAAGTCCCTGCTAAAGGATCTCACCACGCTGCACAGACACACTTAACAAAAATGACATCTTGGGGAAGAGGTAAGAGAAAGCACAAGTGCAGAACCCAGCAGGAACACAGTGCTGGCAGCTCATCCATGCTGACACTGCTTGAAACTCTTCCTGGCCTGCAGAGCAGATGCCTCTCATGCAGATACCTGCACAAGAAATTCAGAGACCCGTTCATTTTGTACCAGAGTCTTAGGGCAGCCCAGATAGAAAGAGGCCTAATTTTGTTTGGGTTTGACTACACTCGTTGCATTAAGGATGCACAGGACAATATTCTCTCTCCAGAATTTGGCCTGTCCTGCAGTGAAAAGTGCCTGGTCTGCACAACCCACGTGCTGAGTAGCTAAAAATAAATCCCAAACTCAAATGTAGTCTTCTCCGGGAAAGGAGGACAGTCTCAAATTCTTATTTGTTGAAACAAAAAGAAACCATCTGTTAGTCAGGCAGACAAGGTCTGGTAACAGAGGAACCCTGAGGCCACGAGGCAGCCGTGGGCTGAACACGGATCCTGCGGAGGCCCCGGGAGGCCGCACGTGACGGGGCAGCCGCGCGAGGGGGGACGCAGGCGCCTCTGCTCTGAACCCCCATTGCAGAATCAGCCTGACGCAGCAGCAGAGCCGGCTCTGCACAGGGAGCTGTTCCGCAGACGACAGCGAGCTGAGCTGGAATCCGCCTACGGGATCATGGAGCCTGCTCCAGCTCTCCCAGGCACATGGATGCTAATGCTGAAGGTCGGCCAAATTATAGCTCACTACATTCCAGTTTTGATCCTCTCTCCAAAGTTTCACACTCCTGACATTTGCATTTATTGCTGAGGACTACTGGAGAATATTTTCTGATTCACCTCAGTCTGCAAGTTGTTAGCAGACCTAAAATAAGCAGATTTTACACTGCAGAAAGGGAAAAACAAGGGAGAAAACAACACCTTGAACACATTAGCTATTTTCTTGATTACTATTATTTTATACAGGAGATGTGCCAATCTAGAACAGCGGCAAAAAAGAAAAAAAAAACACCATTAAACCCTCCAGAGAAAATCAATTATCATTAACTTTAATGGAAACATCTAATTCATCTAATCTAAATCAAGGTAACTCACGAGTTTCCTAAATTCTATACATGCCCTAAGGAGATCAGAAAAACAAGCTTCCTGTTTAACACGAGTTGGTAAAGCTAAGTTTATACTGGCAAATGTTTACCGGAATAAAATTAGCAGAGGTGGGATTACCCTCAGAGCTGATAGCTCAGTAACCAGTCCCGGAGACGGCTGTATTCCTGCACGGAAGGCAAGGCAAAGCAGCAATCCTCACACCGTCAAAACAGTTCATTCTGTTTTATTAATTTTGATCTGAGGTCCCCGATATGGCAAGCTTTTGTACTAGTCAAGAGTTTAACTAGTCAACATAGCTGAGGGAAGAATGCACTTGCTGCTCCAATAGGCTGGTAAGTACAAATAAGTTATACTGAACAAGAGCAGTAACTTAATTACAGCCAGCCAACAGGAAAAAAATAGCCCAAGGAGGACCCAGATAAGAAGCCGAAGTTCGTAAACAATCCTTTCTGTGCATTATAATTTTGCACAAGAGTTCTGAACACCATTATCAGTTCTTCTGAAGTAAAGAAAGCACTTGCCTAGTCTCAGGACCAATTCCGAGGCGTTTGGGAAAAAGCAAGTTCTTCCCCAATATGCTTGGTCAGGCCAATCTTTGTGATAATATCAACACACATATTCATATGTTCTTACACATGTGTATGTAATATGTGCACTTTTTTTTTTTTCCAAAATCAGCCTTTCAAAACATCTGAACAGTCAGATTGAAGGTTTATTCTAGCCCAGCATCTCTTCATCCACAGTGCCAAAAGCAGATACTCAAGGAGCATTAGCCCAGAGATCCCTCACAGCAATTCTTCCTCCAAATAGACCCGACTACTGACCTGCAGCTCAAAGCTGTCCTAAACTTCGTGCATCTCTTCCATGAGATCCTCCTGTCTCCATGTGAACTCAGGAAAGCTTTCAACATTCCTCACGTGCTGTGCTGAGGAGGTCCTTAATGTGTGAAAAAGACTTCAGTCTGAACCCGCTTCCTACTCATTCCACTTGAAATCACTTATTTCTTGTACTGGAACATTATATGGATCCCCCAGTGGCTCCTCGCCAGGCCACTCAAGTTCATACCACAGTCATCTTTCCCAGACTGCGGATTTCTAGCTCTCCCACACCTTCCCATGTGTGATGGCAAGTTTAGAGCCCCACATTTTATATACAGATTTGGGCCATTTCCCCCACCATTTTATACTTGCTTACACTGAATACAACTAGCTCTTTTACTGCCTAGTCACTCACAGTCATCAGGTCTATTTCTTCACAGCCTTCACTACC
>NW_010589640.1:177453-192270 GCF_000705375.1 Tinamus guttatus
GGCAGATCCCTTCTAGGCTCCAGTGCTGATCTTCCTACCTACAAATACCAACTACATACTTCTAACTCCCTGCCCCAGTCCTGGGAGAAAACCCATGTTTTCTTTCTGTGGATAGAAGGATGATTGAAAGACAGGGAAGAGAAGATAGAAGTATACAGTTATTACACTGGGGGTAAGCAGGATGCCAGCTGCAGAAATGTCTGCTAAGAGTAGATCCTCCGCAGGAATCCCAAACATGCTACGTAACGGTGGGTGTAAGGTCAATCAGACTGGGAAAACTGCAAGAATGAACTTCACTAACTGAGGGCACAGATCCGACTTCTACACAGAGAAGCTACTAAAAGCTTCTGTGCACAGCTTAAAAACTTGGCTGCACTAAGATGGGCTCCACAAGCCACCAGCACGTTGCAGTACTTGGATCGCCAGTGCCTCAAGTGCTAAAGCTCATGTCTTCTCTCTACTGAGCTCACACAAGAAGCCTGACATCTGCAGCAGGGCAAGCTCAGCTTTGGCTTGGGAGGAGTCAGTCTGGCTCCAGCATCTCTCCCCTTGAAGTGATTTTGCTCCACTTTTGTATTAGTTGCTAGGAGACTGAGGATTATCCTAATTATATCTAAAGAGCAGTTGTGATCTCCAAGTTCTCTGCTTAAGAAAAGCCATATGGACAACAGAGAGGAAAAAAAAAAAAAAAGACAGTATATATATAGGAAAAATCTCTTATCCAAGCTCTGAAATTGTTTGATACTGTTTCTTTGCCAGACGAAAATCTAATCTCTTTTTATGTCTGTGCCCATAAGTCTGAATGAAAAAGGGGATCCATGCACCACAGCACACAGTTCAGCAGCAAGCCACATGCACCCAGCAAATTTCATGGTGCAAGGTGAACATTAACAGCCAGGCCTAGCCAGCTTCCCTTCACAAAGACAAGTCTTTCTACTGTCTTAGAAGCACCTCAATGCACCAGACCTCCCCTCTTGTGCCAGAGGCTGAGAAATATCACGGTAACAGTGATCTTTGATTTATAACATCCAGATCTAATACTGCAACTGTCTACCTTTCCTCATCGCAGACATGAAACACTGTAGAAGTCCTAACAGGCAAAACAAGTGCCATGCAATGCAGAAGCAAAATTTCTGTGGAAATAACACAGTCTCACAAGCTACCACTTCCCCTAAGTTTCCACAGCAAGTTCACCTGCATGTGACCAGCTGCAGTGCCTCCTCAACCTTCATTCTTCCCATGCTTTTACTAAGTACTTTGGTTTCTGCCTTGATAACTATAGAAACACCAAGCACCCCGCTAAGGTCTGCAAAGCAGTATCACGTCAGCAGAGCATCACACAGGACGGAGCTCATCATTTCAGATGAGGACACTCAAAAGAAGCTTAAGGGCTTGCCCTAGCTAGAGGAAGAAGGCAACAAGCAATTGCCAAGAACAGAAAAAGCAGTTACAGCTCCACACAGAACACTGACTCCATGTGGAAAAGCCTCTTCCTACAGCTCCAAAACTACCTGATGTAGCAGCCCACACGCCTTGCTGCAAGAACAGCCTGCAGATTTGAGGGATGCAGAGGGAAATGCTTTCCTTTCTTAGAAGCAAAGCATACTTTGCATTCTCAAGCAGACACTGGTCCCTGCTTGGCTACAAGAGCACGGAGCCAAGGCAGCTGCAGCGTGCAGTACCGTAAAGACACTCCAAGTCATCCTGCCCTGAGATCAGCCAGCTCCTGAAGAGACGCAGGTGGTAGGAGCACTGCTGCAGGTGGTGGGCTAGGGTGGCATCCAGGCAGATGTTCCGGCTCGTGGCATAGTCAGAGGAAAAACGGCGCAGCAACTGGGCAACGTGGTGGTGCTCAAATGCATCTGGAGGAAAGTGGGCCATAAGGAGTGAGAGGAGAGTGGGAGGTAAAGCTGGGAAATAGAAAAAATATGAAGACGCAAGGAGTAGAGCTGCCAGCTGCTGGCAGGGGAGAAGACTTGCCCCACATGCTGAAGCGCAGCCCCCCGCAGGGTGCGGATCAGGAACATCCCTAGCACCGCGCACGCGCGTCCGGAGGCGGCAGCCCAGGCTCCCACCGTGCCCTGCAGCTGCCGAGCGCCGCTGCAACCCACGAGCTGCCCCAGCACAAGCTAAGCAGCAAGGCTTCATGTTTGTAAGTGATTGTTTGGCAAACAAATAAATCTAAGGACACATTCCAAGCCCAAGACAGCTCAGGTTCAGCTATGTAAAAAAGTCACTCCCAGCCTAGCCCTCCCCCAGCCGACACAAGAAATCTCTTGCTACAGTCCCGCACCCAAATGCAGCCCGTCACTTCAGCACATGGATGAGGATAAGTGAGCTGGCATTAGAGGCCTGGAGAAGGGGAAAGGGCAGCCGGGGACAGCAGGCTTTGCCTGAGAGCATAGTCAGAGGGATTCTGAAAAACAGAGTGGGCACAGGAATACTGACCTGCCCTTTCCAGCCTCTCACATCAGCTCTGTGCAGGGTGTTCGATGTCTTCTGTACTGTACGGTGGACAAGATACTAACAGGTCCAGCTCCTCCCTCCCATTTAGGGCCTCAAGTCGCATGTCTCGCTCCCAAGGTACACATGGCCTGGCCATAAACCACCCAGTCTGACCTTCTGCTTGACAACTGCTCTGGTTCACCCATCCCATCCCACCAAGCACAGGCAGTTCTTCAGAAACAAAATCTAGATTCAGAGATATGAATAGTTCATGCACCCTTACATGGTGCACAGGTACTAAATATTCTAAAGGCAGCTGCCAAGCCCAGACCAAACACATCTAACTTCAGCCTCACCCTTCCTAGGTATCTATCTTAGTTTCACTGACAAACACTTTGTGAGTACAAATATTTGTTTCATTTATTGGAGGAGAAAGAAAAAAAAAAAAGTACAGTTGCCTTTCATTGCTTTACAGTGTGGCTTAGAAAAAAAAATAGTGCTTGGTGCAAGCTTCCCTGGCAAGCCAGGATGACGCTCCCTGCTGCAATGCACCTCGTGCTCCAACAGCTTCCAGACACACACAGCAAACAGCAGGCAGTCACTCTGTGGAAAGCAAAACTAAGGAAACACAGAAGATATATCCCACTCAAATATCTGAACCACATTTAGCTGCCCCTTCCACTTTCATCTTTCCCAAAACTCTAGTCTTTAGTGACAGTTTTCTGAATATCTTTCAACTTCCACATCACACAGAACAGAATATCTTCATATTTACTAAGCTTCAAGATTCCAGAAGCAGCCTTTATCATATAAAACATGAATATCTAACTTGAAATCTTTCAGCAGTCTGCTTTGGTCCTAACATGCCTCAATAGCAAGAGCCATGAGCTATGGGAAGGAGTAGGATTGTGAAACCAGGCACTTGGGGGAAGTTGGTTTCTGCACAGGCAGAGATGATACAAACCTCTAGTTACCTGCTACAAATGAGCCAGCTGCCTTTGCAGCCTCCAAAGACACTCCATTCAACTGTTCTGTTGGGAGCAACACAAAGCAGAGCCGCGGAGTGCACGTGAGCACTGTCAGACATCCTGCTCCGCTGCTGACGTGAAGGGAGGGATGCAGGTCACACCACCCTCAGGAGCACGCTGCTGATGCACACTGCCTCCCCTTCCAGGCAGGAAGATGACAGGGCCCAAGGCAGCTTTTGAAAAAGTTTTGGAGAGATGCCATTCCTGGAGATAACGTGGAGGGAAGGTGAGACCACTCCCTGCATCCTTAGGCTAATCAAGGAACCAACCTAATAAGCAGGAGTGCAGGCACGATGCCATGAAGGTACCAGCACTCCTAAGAGCACTGTGCTGATGAACTGCCTGTACAGAGAACGCTGTCAACACTTCCTTTTCTCCCACTCTTGACTGCACGCTTCCAGGAGACACATGTAGCCTCAGCCTATCCTTTTTCAGTCCTGTAAATCTGAGTTGCTAAAACAGATCCTAAGCTGACGATGCTCTTGGGACAGAGCAATGTCTGCCCTGTACCTCATGATGCCAATGGAATTCTTTCCCACTCAAAGGGGCATGAGAAAAAAGCTTTAATGTCAGCAGTGAATTAAAAGCTGCATGAGAGCTATTGATCTTTCTTTTTCACCTGGAACACAAATTCCTCTGTAGAATCAGTCTGGCAGGTATCCCACACAGAGCACAGGCCCCGCTGAGCAGTAACAGAGGACAAGTGAACAAGTTAGTCAAAATGAGACAAGGGGAAAGGGAAACATGTTTAGATACCAGATACACAGACATGCAAAAAAAAAAAAAAAAAAGGCAGAAACAAAAAGTACCAAAAGGAGGCTGGAAGGAGGAGGAGGAGATGTGCAAAAGGGAGAACTGAATGTGAGCATGGGGTTAGAAGTGTGAGGGAACGTCAAATCAAGAAAGCAAACGTACCATTAGTCGGATGCTTTGCAAACGACACAGAAAATCGTTTTACGGCTGGCATAGACAAGAGCTCTGAGGAAATAAAAACAGATCATCTCAGTTAACAGCCTGCTTCTAAGGACTCTCCTAACCTTCGCGTGCTGCAGCCTTCCCGCTCACCCTCTGCCTGACCCACACGTGCTCGGGGCGCTGCCGCGTCGCTGGACGCCTGACTGATCGTCTCGGGGCCGTCGCGCTCTGCCTGCTCCCCTTCCCGCGCACTCCCTTTACACTGCGAACAGGCTCGGACGTGCAGCCACAGACAGCAAATACACCCTGCCCTCCCTCCACACTCGGGGCCAAGCAGAGCACTTGGCCCCCAGGCTCAGCAGTGGAGGGCGCAACGTGGCCACAATTACTGCCACAAGAGCACAAGGACAAGCAACAGCACCGTATGGATATAGTTCTTGGGAATTCACTTCTGCCTAAAGAAAAGCAAAACAGTATCTGAAGATGCTTAGGACAGTTAAGAGCAGCTCAGAACATCCTCTCAATGTAAGCTAAACACAGCTTTTTATGAATTAAAAAGCTAAATCAGCTAACTATTTAGGGAACAAATCTAAGACCATGAAGACATCTCCACCTTCCTGCTGCTCAACGCACTGCGATACGGCAGAGCCTTGGGGATACACTTTTCACACTGCTCCTCAGGCTCGTCCTGGCCATGATCTAGGCCAGGCCAAATTCCCCAGACAGACAGCACAAGGACAAACTCTAAGCATCTAATGGAGCACAAACAGATGAGTTTTAAAAGACAGGAATTAGTCTCTATTTGCTACAAAAACAGGCCAAAAACTTCAGCTTATTCCCATTCTGGGAATTCTTCAGCTATCATGGAAAAAAATGGCCTATATCAGACTATGAGCATGCAGGACATGGTGTGAGGACCCAGCCAATTGCACTTTCTGCTGCTACTTAGAAACTAACAATGTTTTTATTTCTCATTCCTATTTTCATGCATCCATTTTACCTAGTAAATCAAAGCTGTATGGCTATTTCTGTGTACCAAGAATAGGTGCTACACACATCGATTTACACTGTCACATTCCCTTTAAATTTCCATAGCTACATCCACTAAAATACCAGACTTGCCTGTATAGCATTTAAATCAATGCTCAAAGTTGCTACAATTACCCTTACTAGAGTAACGGTCATAAAAACTGTTTGTTTAAATTCAACAAATGTAGACCAGCAAGCTTCCATATATACACATCTTCCAAGCAGTGTCCAAGATATCACCTTGCAGTCAACTGATAATCACCTCCATTCTACCCTGAATCTTCTCTGCATTTTTACAGAGCACAAATTTGGACAGTGCTGAGACAAGCTACTGGGTCTTGGCTTCAGACAAACCACCTTCAAAGAAACATCAGCATCAGTTAAGTTAACTTAACATCAGTTAAGTTAAGACTCAATTCACCAGTGAATGTTTTCTTTGCCCTCTTCTAGACCCAAATAAAAAGACTTTAAAAAAATAAAGGTAATTTAACTTCACTGAGCAAATCTGTGATGCACACAGGAGAATTCATGCAAAAATGTGCTCCAGAATCTGAGGGTCTTTAAACACTATTGGCCTGATGGCTATAGAAAAGACCTTGATATAGAGGCAGCCTGAGAAAGTGAAGTCTGCTACATCACTGCTTTAAACTCTAATGACTTTTGGCTTAAATGCTAATGCTCATCATTTGCTACTCATTTAAGCAGGAACACTGGGATAAAATGCTTATTTTATATTCCAAACTATCTTCCCCAGAAATAAAGTGCTCTTCAGCCTCCTACTCATTTTCCCAAACCTTTAGTTTCTTCCTCACAATTGCCATGACTGCAGCAAGGCACCGGGAGCACATGGTGCAGCCGTACAGAGGAACATGGGAATACTAAGTATAATACGAAGATGAATTCCAGGCTATGTAAGTTGCATGATATTTAAGCAAGCATCTTTTAATGACTTGAGGCTAAAGCTGTGTCACAGCATGCAGAGATCATGTCACAGAATTTAGGCCAAACCAGCAGGATTCTGCTCCAAGCCTTGACTACAGGCAGACTCCCACTGTAGCACCTACACAGGTGGCACAGCGCCAGCACTGAGCAGTCAGCTCTGTTCCCAGTCAAGTGTCACCCCGCTAGCCATCTCTGACAGTTTTCCTTGAGAATTAGTGCTGCTTTGGAGTCAGACTGGTTGCAGAACTGCAGAAGAGAAGCAGCCACAGCCTTAACTAGTCTTTCAAGCACCTCCCCTGGTATTCACAGATCCTACCTTATTCCAAACACCATGAGCTGATTCTGGGACCTGTAAGTAGCCAGCGCTTCCTGTCCTGAGCAGGGCAGAACTGATACAGCAGTTTTAAATCCCTCCAGTTCATGTCTGCCACTCACAGCCTGTTACATGCTAGAAACCTCCCTGAGGATGTGACAAGCAATACAATTGTTTCTTACAGAGTGAAGAAAATGGTCTCAATAGAAAGGCATTTAATGAAGTCTCACCTGGTCTGAGAACTGAATAGCATCTTTTCATGCTGTTTTTAGACCATTTTTCTGGCCTCAAAACCGGAAAGAAAGCCCAAGGAACCAGCTCCATTTCCCTCAAAGGTCCCAGACTACTGCTCTATTCACCTCCCGCCATGAAACGTATTAATGCAGGTGCTGCTTATGAACATAGACATATAGGCACTAAGGCTCCAACAAGGTATTTACATACCATTTATTGAAGGAGCTAACATAAGGAGAAAAGAGATCATCTTAAACCCCATCAAATGCTGGCAAGCAGAACTGTGCAGCGTCAGACAAGCCTCTCCACAGATGGAGCCTGGGCAACATGCCATGCTCTGACTGGAGGTCCATCCAGTGCTGCACAGCTCATGGTTCCCAGCATCTGAAGGGACATAAGATTATATATTCTTTTTTCTTTCTTGTGCTAACTCCAGAAAATGGTATCTTAATCAATACCTTATAGGGCCTTTCTCTCTAGGATAACAGGAACACTTGCTCTGGTGCATTACAGCCCCGCGGTTCCTTTAGAACACCTCAGCCTTCTCTACGCTCGGTGCTCCAACTTCCCTGTGGATAGGATAGACTCTGCTTGTCGATGCCTACCACACTAGTCCTCAGCTGGTACTACCCCCTTCACTAATGAATATGGGGCAACACTGATACCAATGACCCAAGTATACTTTACTAGACTGGATGAATTTTACGGTAGTTTCTGCAGAACTAGCCACATCAAGTAGACATTACAGTCCTTTTGCTATATTTCCTCCAAGCATCCCACTTAGATCAAAAATACCAGGCATAGTACTTGCTTTCTGACTGCTACGCCACACTCTTCTACAGAATTGCCCAGCCTGGTTCTAGTACCTATATAACCCCTGCCAAGCACATCACTCTGCCAACAGCACAGCCCCATCTCCTGCAGGGTTGGGAATTACTGTCTCCACAAAAGCTTAGTTCAGCACAAATCACCAAGATAAGCAAGATGTGCTGGATTTCTGTATCAGGACAAACCTATGGAATATCTATAATAATGATTCCTAGCGCACAATAGCAAGTTGTATTGGAATATCTGAGCAAAATCAGATACAAGCAATACCACACAACAGAATAAAACTCTTCATGCAGTGTCAGCTCCTGTCTTAACCTGGCAAGGATCTGACTGATGCAAAAGGATCATGATTTCTTGGGATATGATAAAAATGCATTACCATAATCTGATGAATACACATTAAAATATGCTACTCCTCTTAGCAGTCTAAGACTTTGACTGAGTATGATCCAGAGGCAAAGCCCCCAGATGAACCATGTGCTGCAGACAGAACACACATACCGTCTTTGTACGTCAGGCTGCTGGCAAACTTTTTGCCATGGCTGCGTGCGTAGTCCTGGAGGTTGGGGGCACTGGAGGAGCCTCCCAGCACAGTGGTGCTAAACAGCCCGGTGCACTGTGACCCTGGAAAGGCATGGAAGGTGTTAGTATTACATCTCCACTGCAGGCAACTACAGAAGAGTAGGGTTAGTGGAAGAACAAGGATAAACAATCCCACATTGGAGACAGTCTCAGGAAAGAAATGACAGTAGAGGAGCATGGGGTGGCAGTATTCCCCACTCTAAACTCAACAGTGCCAGATGCAGGATGGATAGCACAGTAGCCAGCTCTGGGAAAGGTCCAAACATCTTTGCAGGGTTTATTTCACTTGGCTTTCCCACCCCAATGTAGGTGGAACATTTTGAGGCTCTCTGGTCAGCACACCTACGTATTCACATCACAAATACCAGAGATGCCAAGCCACTGGGGCGCAAGTTGCAGGACATAATTTCTCTGTTCTTCCCTTTCTCTTTGAAAACTTCTTCTATATAACAAGAGAAAGGAGAAACAGCTGTTTAGTTCCAGTAAATGTCAGTGTTGAGTCTGTTATTCAGCTAATGAGGACCAATTACTGTACCAAGCACTAAAGAAAAGGAAATGACTTTCTTCCACAGGTTGCTGCCCAGATATTTCTCACTCGCTTGTTCTTCCCTTACTATTCCAGCACAGACCCCAGTGTTCCATGAACTAGCCTTATGAAAACCAGCTGTGCACACAACATTGAGCTTAGCTTGCCCTATGATAAGCAATATGGCATGCAAAATGGTCTTAAACACAGGAGAGCAACCTAGCACTGGTCACCACTTCTGCAAGCACTTGTCTTTGCTTTTCTCAGGCACAGCAGCCCTTAAACAGGACAATGTGACTTTATGTGAAAGAACTGCGGGGTATATGGAACAGGTCTTTCAAACAAGGAAAGCAGCTGTGAACAGGACAAAACTATTGATTGGCTAAAATTCTATTGAGAATGCCTGAACTATTGTTCTATACTGAGAATATGAACTGCTAAAAACAACATTACTTCCAACATAACAAGGCTGCCAAGTAGGTTGATTTTGCTCCACTTTGTCTTCTCAGGTGAAACAACCGAAATACAGCCCACTTGTATTTAACTAGAACAGTGAAACTGTTACTGCTGTTAAAGAGAAGGCCTATATTGCAAATATCTCCCTCTTCCAAAATAGAGCATCGCAGCATGATCAGGCTGGAAAGACCTCTGCAGGTCTCCTTCCCAACCCTCCAAGTCTCCAAGAATGGAGAGTTTAAAGTTTCTCTCGGCTGCTGTTCCAATCTTTGGCTGAACTCATGGTGGAAGTTTTTATCCTTCTAGCTAATTGGCATTTCCTGTGCTGCAATTTGTCTGATGCTTCTCATCCTACCATTACACACCTTTGAGAAAAGCCTGTTTCTGTCTGCTCCGTAACTCCCCATGCAGGCGGCTGAAGACAATATTCTGTTCCTAACATTGGACAAACTCAGATCCCAGCTTCTCCCCACAGGCCATGTGCTCTAGCCTATTCCCACCTCCCTGCCCTTTGCTGGCCTTACACGCATGTGACCATGTCCTGCTTGCAGTGCTTATACACATACATGCTCAGCTTGAGTTGAAGGTACCTGTTTCTTTGAACAAAGAACAACTCAAAGAACCGTCTCATATATGCTCCGCTACTGAAAACACTTCTGGTAGCACTTTACAGACCAGACTAGCATGTATGTGTTCCCAGCCATTTCTCAGCCCATGCAGAGAAATATTGCCTGCCAGGTGACTGATACAAAAGTCTTAGAAACTTTTCTGTTAATGACTTAAAGTGAAGCTCAGCCCAGTCTCAGAATGAACCAGAATCAGTCAGATGGCAAAACAAATAAATAAAATTTGCCACACAACATCCAGCATGATACCCATAACAACACTTCTATGGCTTCAACAACAACACCAAATCCCCAAAATCTCATTTACCAGCAGACAAACCATGGATCATAAGCTTTTCATTCATCTGCTACCTTGGGCAACTTTGTGCCATTAATCATTATGATAAGGACGTCCCAGTGATTCTGTTCTCCTACAGTAGACAGAGGTATTTTGCTAAAACCCTCAAACCAAAAGGGACTTTAAAGGGATGATTCCATGGCAGTTGCCTGGCATGAACTCTAGGAGACTGCTGTAGCCAAAGTAAACAAATTGACATGCACGTCAAAGTACATAACAAGATACTAATCATTTAGATATAAAAAGTAGCAACATTTGATAGAATTAACAATATTTTTTAAACTTAACTTTCAGAGCTTTAAAGATAAGCACCCCTAATTTTCCTACAGGAGAGGGAGTCTTGCACAAACTGCCTGCCCCATTGGCATGTAACAGCTCTGTCACTCCAAAGTGACAGAGACTCCTACTCCCTGTTTTGAAGTATTCTTGGAGGGAGAAGAAGGCTCTGAAACATTCCTAGGCTTCTTAAGGCAGATACACATATGCTATTCCAGACAATACAAAAGGATTCAAAGAATTCTGCACAGAAAAACAGGTCATACTCTAAAGCACTGCTTTGCACAGCCAAAGCAAGCTGCAGCAGTCCCCTCCTTCCAGACATTTCAAGGCATTTTTTTAACTGACAAAGTTACAGTTCTGGCAGCTACAACACCACTGCAATAGGAGCTCTGCCCTGGCAGGCTTTGCCTTACGCCTAAGCCAAGGAGGTCGACCCGCAAGGTTCCCCCGCTGCAGACGCTGACAAGGTCAGGCAGCAGCAGAGAAGAGTCAGCTCCTGAGAAATCAGGAGCAGCAAACAGTACCTGAATGATCCTCCTCACAGCACAGCTGCTAGACAAGCAGCTCAAGTTCAAGCTCCTGGGAGTTCCTTATTCTTTCTTAGATCTCCACAAGCAAGTGTGAAAGGCATGATGAAGTAAGAGCTTGACTTCCACAGATAATGAGGCATCATTCCTTCCAGCAGTTCTCAGCCTAAGAGAAATTCACAGCCATCCTGATGGCTAGCGATTGCACAAGCAGGTGCTGCAAATGCAGGTCTCTCTCAATCCTTTTGTGCCTGCAGCTGCAAGTTTTTCTACAGGAGTTACTAACGACTGCATGGAGCATTCAGCTAAAAATCTACTGTCACAGATCATATCTCCCTCTCCTCCTCTCTCTCGTTTTGCCTGTGCATATCTTAGCTGATCAAATTGCAGGTTTTGTTGTCCAGGAAAAGTAATATTGTACAAGGGTCCAGTCTTGTCTATAATCAAAAACACAGAAGAGGCTGCAACATTGAAGCTTTCCAGAGCAGATGCCTTATGCTGCTCAGACCTCCAGCCAGGACGGTTTGCACGCAGTGTTTGATGTACTGAGCCACTCTCCAAGCAGATGTGCTTCCTTGGCCACGTACCCTCCCAAAAACCCTCATACTGATTCAGACAGCTTCAGAGAATAACCACAGGTTTCTTCAAGCCTAAGCAAAGCAGTTTATAACAGTTTCCTTAATATGCAAGTGGTCTGGGGAAGGCAGAAATAAGTATACAGACAATTTAAAAAGCACATCCAAAGACCACCATGGCAAAGGATATTGTGCCTTTATGAAAATACGAATCAGCCATTACTTAGAATTTTTACTACTAGCTGGAGACATAGCTGTCAGACTTCAGACTCCAGGGATATTTAACTGACCATTCCAAATAATATCACACTAACTAGATTTAAAAAAAAAAAGAAGAAAGAAGAAAAAAGAAAAAAAAATAGTCAGGTCTTTCAGCTATCCCTTGATTGCAGAATGTTCAAAAACAAAAAATAAAGAACTGACGAGTCAGAACTGCTGACAAGAAATCTATAGCCATGCTTGGAAGCTAAAATGCAAGAATCATATAAAAAATAAGAAAGTGGAAGTGGGTCTAACTTGTACATTTTTACTTTCTGGTGCTTACTAGCCATCTATAAAGTCTAGGGTTCTTGGTTATCTTCAGAACCCATGAAAGCAAAAGACAGCTATTCAGGTCCAAAATGATCTAGCTTTTTCAAAAGGTTTGGGGGAAGAATTTCAACTACTAAGCCACAGTTTAGGTTAAGATGGCAGCGACTATACTCTTAAGAGTGGTAGAAAACATCAAGTGCTTAAAATAAGCTCTTCTGCATGCTATGAATGGCTAACCAGGGAATTCCAGCTCAGTTACACCAACCAGGCAAACACTGCTGCAAACGACATATCTGTTCTGTACCAGGGCCCTTTCTGAATCAAAGGTGGAAATATAACCTTATATAAAGAGTAGCTTTGCATATAGATCACTCTTCAGAAGAAGCAGTATGTTAATTCTCTCGTAAAATCATCTCTTCCTGCAATTTTAGAAATAATGTAACAAATGATTATGTCATGGAACCAGAAAGGCAATCTGCAAGTCTGCAGTTTGCTCTGATGCTCACATAGCATAAAAGACATGTGCATCTTCTGGTGTTAGAAACGGAAAGGAGGAGATTGTACCCAAAAGGACTTAAAAGAATTACAAGAGCGTAGCTATCAGACAGCAACCAGATGTAGCAGCTTGTGCGGCAGCTCAGGCTGAACAGCACGTGGAAGGCACCAGCAGCCCTGCTCAGACCAGCACACACCGTCGGTCACAGCAGCAATGGGGTGGCACCGTCCCCAGCAGCCCCGCTGGGGCAAACGTCCCGCAGCATCAGCAGCTTTGATCCCAACAGAGCTACAGGAGGAGGATGAGGTCTCTGCAGGTCTCCAGCTGCAGGGAATGCTACGGCATCTTGCTGAAGCAGGGGCAAATGTTCTAGGCTGCAAGAGGTGTGCTCCTATTGAAGAGCTTCACCAAGTGAAGAATCTGTGGGAGGTCAGCAGACTGGGCAGCATAAGAGACTGACCCTATCTTCTCTGAAACTCTGTAATTTCAAGACCCCAAACCTCCAAATGCAATGGGGAAACATGCAGAACCTGTGCCTATCAGTTTGGAAGATGGAAACTTCGACAGCAAAGGTTGGGAGAAGTTTACTTCTGGCAGCAGGGCGAAGGCTCCTGCACCACTGCAAAACCTGCAGCTTTGGGACAGATTCACTACCCTTGTAGTTGGCAAGGAGCTGGGAGCACTGTCAGCTAGAGCATCTATATCAGCTGAGCCCCAGCCACACAGGAGCACCTGGAGGGCCAGCACGTGATGGTAACAGGAGCTTCTCTGCTGTAAGGGATAGAGGCCCCCACTTCCTGACCTGTACAGCCATCCATGGAGGTTTGCTGTGTATCAGGAGCTTATATTTGGGACATTGTGGAGAGGCAGCCAAGGCTGCCTTTCCACAGCAAGTCTTTGATGTGGGCACCCATGACAGTGCCAAAGGAGACATAGAAACCATCAAGCCTGACTAGCCCGCTTTGGAGGCAATGGTAAATGCCACAGAAACCCAGATAGTGCCTCCTTGATGCTGTTAGCAAAGCCTGGGAGGACTGGACAGATCCCGAGAATCAACAATGGTACAGTTGGTGTCAGCAATAGTTGTGGTTTCTCTGACAAAAGGATACTTCTTTGAGGATCAATGACTGTTTGGAAGAGATAGGATCCACTTGTTCAAAGGTGACAAGAGTATCTTTGCCAAGAGGCTTGCCAACCTGGCAAGAAAAGCTATAAGCTAGAAGCAACAGAAAAGAGAGAGAATGATCAACAATCAAGCAAGGAAGTGATAAGTGAGGTTGGCAAGCATAGGTCTGGGGTGATGTGAACAGAAGGCACAAACAGGAGGAATTAGAGTTCTGTGTGCAGTTACAGAGCTATGATCTCATTGGAATCATGGTAGGATAAGTCGCACGACTAGAGTGTTGCTATGGGTGGATGCAGGCTCCATAGAAAGGAGAGGGGGCGGCAGTAAGGCACAGGATAGCCCTTTATTTAAGTGGGCACTTGGAGTGCAGGCAGCTCTGCCTGGGCACAGCAATAAGCCAGGTGAAAGCTTCAGGACTGGCAGGCAGATCAACATGGGTGACATTGCAGTAGGTGTCTGCCATAGACTGCCTATTCCAGAATAGCAGATGAGGCCTTCTTCAGATAACTGGCACAGTTTGGAGGCTATGATTCTAATGTGAGACTTAAGCACTCCCGATATCTGCTAGAGCAACAACACAGCAGGGCACGAGCAATACAAGAGGTTTCTCAAGTACATGAATTGCAGTTTTCTCATGAGGTGATCCAGGAGCTGAGAGAGAAAGACATCCTACTAGACCTCATTGCTTACAAACAAGGACTGGTTGAAGATGACAGAGTCAGGGAAGCCCTGACTGTAATGACTATGAGATGGAAATGTCCGAGCATACACAGCTGGGATCAGAAAGGCAAACCATCTGGAACTGAATTTGTAAGGGTCATGAAAGGAGACAAGACAGGCTGTGACAAGCTCATAAACAGCAAAAAGTGTGGTTTCACAACTAAATGGAACAGGGGCCCTAGAGCCTGAAAAGGCAGAGGTACTGAATGCTACCTTCTTCAGCTCAGTCTTTACTGGTAAGATCAGCCTTCACGAATTCCAGGGTCCTGAGACCAGAGGGAAAGTCTGAGGCAAAAAAG
>NW_010589640.1:192297-206080 GCF_000705375.1 Tinamus guttatus
AGCAAATTGCACATGAACAAATCCATGGGACGTAACAGGAAGAACTCATGAGTGCTGAGATGACTGATATTGCTGTGAAACCTCTCTCAATTTTCTTCGAAAGGTCATAGCAACTGGGAGCTCTTGCCACAGGTGATTAAGGGCCTGACGCATCTGTCATGTAAGGATAGGCTGAGAAACCTAGGATGCTTAGGCTGGAGAAGAGCAGGTTTGCAGGAGGTGATCCTATCAGCGCTTACAAACATATGATGGAGGGCATAATAAAGGTGAAACCAGAATCTTTTCAGTGGTGCCCAGTGACAGGATGAGAAGCAATGGTACAAACTGAAAAACAGAAAATTCCATTTGAATACAAAACACTTTTGCACTGATGGTGGCTGAACACTGGAACAGGTTGCCCAAATCTTTGAAGGCTTGATATCCTTGGAGATATTCAAAACACAACTGGACTCAGTCCTAGGCAACCAGTCCAGGCAACCCTGCTTGAGCAAAGGGGTTGGACTAGATGATCTCCAAAGGTCCTTTTCAGTCTAGATTATTCTGCTTCTGTAATAGCCTCTAGAGTATTCTAGGCAGCAACACTACAAGAGGACATAGTACACTCAGACACACATGAAACTTGAGTCAGACACATGTGGAGAGACAGACACATACACACAAAATAGAAAGGTACAGGAGGACAGGCTGGGCACAGACCAAGTACAATACCTAAGCCACTTTGCTTCATCTCAGAGGATTGCCTGGAGTAGGTGCTGAAGAGGCGATAACCTCCTGATTTGGAAGACTCTGAAAGCACCTGCAACAAAAAAATATTAAAATCATTGCCCTGCCTTAAGGATTCCTAACCAATTTACCCACTGATCTCAAAAAGCCTCTATAATTTGATTAAAGTGTCTTTGAATCACATTTTTCATGAAGGGTAAAGCTCAGCTTGTGATAGTGCATGCTCAATTATTTTTCATTTCAGGTTTGCACTGGTCGTGGAACAGCAGATTTCAGAAGTATGAAGGGATTTGTGTACTCAGCTGCTTGTCTCCCAGGACTCCTGCTAGGATCACTGCAACACATATTTCCTTCTTTAGAATCAGAAAAATATACCCTTTTTAACTTACTATGTACCTTACTATGTACTTACTATGTACAAAGAGCTCCTGAGTCCGAGCACTGCGTACAAAATTATATCATCAATGACACATAGTCAGCTAGCAAACCTCTCAAGCCCTGAAATTCTGTTTTTCACAGGCTCAGAAAATATATACCAAAATGCCTGTTAAATTCCACCAGAATGAGAAGCAATTCCAGAGTACTTTGAAGGTGTCGGCTGCCAGCTGACTATGAAGCTAGACTAAAGTCTTTAAGGAAAGAACTTAAGACTTTTCCTTAAGGACTTTCCTTAAGGAAAGAACTGAGACTAGCAAAAAAAAAAAAAAAGAATAAAAAACCAAAACTCACCAAACAAACACCACCCCAAAACAAACAAAAAAAAAACACCACACAAATCTTTGTTGCTTTAGCAGATCAGTGAATGGGACAATTGCAAGTCCTGTGTCAGATTGAGTACTCTGCAAATAAACCCACTAAATTAGCACTGAAACTCACTAGTTCTGATGCTCATGAGATCACAGATGGGGGACAGGAACAAGAACTGTAGAACTGAACTGTGAGATGCAAAAGCTGGAGTCCAAGGGAAGACAAAGCTGTTATCGTAGTTAAGTAAAGAGGTCGCATGCAATCTTGCAGTTGGTTAATGCCTTTCAACGCGTGATCTAAATGTACTTGTGCCTCTCAAGCATTTACTTACTTGCTCGTCCAGCCGTACTTCCTCACCATTTGCTCTGTCCAGTGTTTCCTCTGCCTTTCCTCAATGAGAAGCAGTTTGATAGGTCAAGCCTTCCAAAAATCCCTATTCAATATCTCCATATCCTTTCATAGAATCAAATCTGACCCTGGTATGCTAAGAGGAATCCCAGGAAACCAATACTAGGCAAGGGACCTTCATGAGAATAACTGAGAAGACCCACTGCGTTATTACCTCCATGGACCCTGTTTTCCGGTTCCTGATCAGGGGGGATCTCCGCTGAATGCCGACTGGCTCGGAGGGCTGTGGAGACCTCTGCCGTGCCTGATCTGGCTCATCAATGCCCTTCTCCTGGGAGAGGTCTTCCAGGCTGCCTTGGTCTGCTTTCTTGTCCTCATTCTGCAGTATGGAAACATTGCCAGCAGATAGACAGCTACAGTTCCACATGACCTGACCAAGCATTGCACAGGGCATTCATTTTAGGCTTGGTTCTCCGAGTCTACCAAGCTCGGTAAGATAAAAGAGAATGGTGGTATCGTATGCCATCAAAGACTGCCTAGAAAATGCCCTGAAAAGCTAGTCAAGGAACATAACCCTTTAATAGTTCTTGGATGAAAGAGAAAGGTCAGAGGAAGATTTGCTGCTGGAGACTAGACTATATCAGAACTTGGCAGGATAGTAAAGCTTGTGAAGGTGCAACTACAATTAGTTAACAACATTCCTTACAGACAGGGCAGCTTATGCCATTCATATTCAAGACATCACACTCACCTCTGATGACGCAGGTCGAAAGCCAAACCCTGTGGGGACATTTCCACCTTCCTCACAACCTTTCACACCAGGGCTAAAATGCAGCTCCACATGAAAACGCTCTTCTGAAGATGGGTCCTGTGAACGCAAGGGAAAGGGAAAAAAACAATCAATCCCACTGTCAGTGCAGGCTATGATCTGAACCTAGGCCACCCTGCCATGCCAGTGCAGCATACATCCCAAGCACATCCTTTTGGAAAGGAAGCGGAAGCAACAAGAAACCAACCACAAAAACTGGCTTTGGGTTTGCGTCTCATCCAAAAGGACAGTCCCTATTACCACACAGCTGAGGCATGCAGACTGTTGTTATTCTGCGGCAACAGCCACCAGAGGACCAAAGCAGAATCAGGCTATAGGTGTGTGTGTATATAAATAAACAAATATTATTTGTTTTATTTTTATGCACTCAGTTAAAACATAGGCCCTTTTGAACCCCCTGCAGCAAAACCGCAACACTTGGGGACAGGGAGAGATTTGGTTCCTTCCCTCCTACGCCATTAGTTTTATAGATCCAGGTTGTTTTAAAATTTAAGTAACTATCTTCAATATTAAAACAATAATAATAACTGCACATTCTTTTTAGGGAGCAAGGGCTTTTATAGTTTCTGTTATTAAGTAAAACCAAAAAAAATATTGGCTCTATTTGGTAACAAACTGGCACTGTTGCTAGCAGATCTACTTAGACTTTTTTTTTTTTTTTTTTTTTTAAGAACGAACATCCCTGAGCAGTATTTCACTTTTACCATTAAAATCCCACATAAACTCTCTAAACACTAAATTCTAATTCTACAGCTTATAGAGCAAAAGCAGCGCTCCTTAGGACCTCCTGCAGCATAGATCCTTAAACTTTATCCAGTAGCTCTACATTGAACCTATTAATGGTCATTACTATCAGTTTCCACATTCTAGCTGTTTCAAAATTACTATTTCCTAAATACATCAGCATATAATTCCTTAAATATATCAACGTATTTTCAAACTAAAAAGCCTTTTTTGAACGTGGACAAATATCTGGACCATTTCTAGAAGCATCCTGAAGCAGCTACCAAATGTAATTTGTTCTAATTTATTTTCAATTTATTTTAATTAATATTATGAAATAGTAAATGGTATTACTTTGGGAAATGTTCTAAAATGGGTAGCGCTAGTTACACCAATTTGGTATTACTGCTCATTGTGGTATTCCGTTTACACATAACAGACAATAACTGGGTCACATCTCCCACCTAAAATAAAAAGCTAGCAGTTTTGTAAGCAGTTTGTACATCTTTATTATAAGTTGAGACAGCTCAGGTCAAACTTCCCAGCTGAGCTCATCTCCTGGGGACTGTGCATCACAGCAGGCAGAATTTTACCCTACAGCTAAATCCCTCACCTTGTTGTTGTCCTCGTAGAGCATGATAACAATCTGGGTCATGTAGTTCAGCTCTGAGATAGCACTCAAATAGTCCATGGCTCTCTTCCACTGCTGGTCTTTGTTCTCCTGATACATACACATAAACAGTCGCATGGAATAAGCAAGAGCAGACACCTTGCAGCATTCAGTGAAATGGGTCTGAGAGGCATTGCCTCTCCACAATAACAACATTGTCAGGACAGAAACATCTCGCTTAACTAGAGCATGAAGAGAAATGACCTTGCAATGACGGCAGGGTGCTTACAGCGAGGAGCAGTTGCATAGAGGGACACTGCAGCTATCCACACTTGCAGATCTGAGCACATCCAGCTGCAAGCCCCCTGTGCCATGCTGACTGGAAGAAAGCATAATCACAGCAGGTTCCTCAGAACAGCCATTCTCCAATTTTGGTCTACAGAGTGGAGTGTTTTAGAGAAATCACAGGAATGCACAAGGGATGAACTGGAATAAAAGGGACTGAGTGAAGCTGTTTACACACAAGGATGAAGTAAATGGCTAAAGAGCCACACAGGACCCATTCTGTGATTCTGTTACTGTGAGGGTGCCAGAGCCCTGGCACAGGCTGCCCACAGGGGTTATGGAGGCTCCTTCTCTGGAGATCTTCAAACCCACCTGGACACCACCCTGTGCTCTGGGTGTCCCTGCTGGAGCAGGGGTTGGACTAGATGATCTCCAGAGGTCCCTTCCAACCTCAACCCTTCTGTGATTCTGTGACCCTTGGGCCACACGAGGCAGTGCAGCCCAGGCCCAACAGCTTCCCACCATTGCTAGAGAATAGCCATAGCCAAAATGCCGTACACACTGCTGGGGAACACCCCAACATCTTGTTGGATGTGAAACAAACCCCAGGGGCACAAACGCAGCCTAATATCCCTGTGCTGACAGCAGAGATTCTTCTGACGCTAGAATGGACAACAGCATCTTATTCAGTAAGCAAGTAATTAAGAGGCAGTTGTATGATCACAGCTTGCAGACAGCGAGCTTACACACACAACAAAAGCCATGCTTGCTAAATAAGTGCTAACTTGCAAGGCATTTCAGAATACCATGTTTAAAAAACAGAAGGCAAACCAAAAGATCTACTGAAGTGCATAAAAAAGAGCTTCTCAGGGCCTGCCATCAATTCCATCAGGAAGCAGGTTCTGAGAGCAGATCTTGTTTGACTGGTGAAGAGCTTGGATTAGAAAAGTCATAGTCCCTTAAAACTGGGCCACCTGTCTCTGTTAGTAAGCACTCGCTCTCTATGCTTTGCAACCCTAGTGCACTACTGAAAGTGAACTGATTTTTTTGGACAAGAGTCACTAAATAACAGGGCCACAGCCTTTAAATAATCAAATGAAAGTAAGAAGAGAGAAATTCCCTCCGTCTCTGCTGCCTCACACTGGTATCTCCCTACATGTAAGCGACCTGGACTCCTCCCAGATCAGCAGGGCAGCTCTTGGAGGTAACATATAAGCAAGGCACAAGGCCTCCATATAAGCAAGGCACATGGTATCAGGAGCAAGGAAGAACTATCCTCCTCCACGCCAGAAAGGCAGTAAGCTGCAGCATGCAAACAGTGCAGAGATGGAGCCTGCCCAGAGGCCACCCATATGCATCATTATCAGGAGAGCTGGCTAGAGGGACAAACTACAGACACACTGTCCATCCTGGAAAGGGCCACTGAAAAGAAAGGAAGGAGGCTTACTCTGGGAGCACTGTTGGGACACTTACATCCAGGAGTCCTCCATAGCGGAAGATACTGAGCAGAGAGTGCACATGGCTCTCACTGGTGAAGTAGAGCCGTGTCCGAACATGGCGACCCGGGGACAAAACTCCTCTTGAGTACCTAAACCAAACCAGCCCCATGTTATTCACAATCTGTCAACGAACTATCACCTATCACACAGGAGCATATCTACATGCTTAACAGCACTAGATTATCACACACCAGTAACTTCAGTAACTATCGAGGAGCAGAACAAACCGAGAGAGCACTAGGCACAGAAGCAGCCAGTTCTGTGATATCCTCACAAAGGCACATGGTGTGACAGAGGACGCCTCACCACACTCACATCTGCTTCTCCTTGCAGGGACAAGATTGAGTACATCACCACCCAGTTACAATGGATTTAAACCTGTGTGTCAGCTTGGCTCCCACTTAGCAGCTTCCTTGTGCCTTCCCACTTCTTTTGCAGCTCTAGGAGCACTAATGCCTTCTTCTGTGTATGTCGCTGTACACGTTGTTTAGTGCCTCCCCCCAGGCCAGTACCGTTTTCTGGCATGGTTCCCCCACACGTCACTTCAAAGCCTGCCCTCCTGCTGCCTCCAGCAGCAGCACGCAACATTATCCTTACAAGGGATGCAGTTTGTTGACAGACTCGTCTTCATGTGTTCTCTGCAGGTCCAACTGTATCTTTTTAATGAGAGGGAGACAAAATCCAATAGCAATTTCCAGTTTCTCCTCCTTATTAATCCCATACTCCTGCAGAAACAAAACAATATATATTCTTTAGCCTTGGTTCTTTGCCACATCTTTAAATAAAATTAGGCTGTTTGCCTGCACCCAGACTTTTGAGAGCCTCTGCATGTTCACAGTGACATAGCAGTACTGACTATAGACTTCCAGGTCTAAGAGCCTCACTAAAATTATACAAGGCCAAAATGGGAAGTGCCATTTAGTACCTTTCTATAATTGTTTCACATATTGAGGAGGATAACGGAGGACAGAAACACTTCCAAGAAGTGTCTAGACAGAGGTGTCAGTAGAGTTCCAACAGCTGCAACACGCAAAATGCCATCAGGGAACATTGTCTCATGACAAACACTTAGATCCAAATCAGGCACATGCATTAGCATAGTGCCTACTATCTGCAAAGATAAAACTTGAAATGGCCAAATTGCCTCTCAGTCAGAAGAAAATGAAAATGCTTAGACCACCACACCCGCCCCTAAGTGCAATTGGACCCTGCTGCTAAGAGCTTATCTCATGCATATGAAACTTTATGGAGTTCTGTCCCTACTTCTGGGACAGAACAATGAATATAGAGATTTATTGCATGTAGCCATCCTAAACTTGGTGAGAATCCAACTTTGCAGGCCAAACTAGTTCTAGTTTGACAAGGGCATTAGATCTGCTAGAACAAGCTCTCACTCCAGAGCAGAAATCTGTATTCTCATATATAATCTCTTATGAAGAAAATCTTGCTATAGTGCACAAATTCAGCTTGAATGTGCCTGGTAAAGCACTACAATGAATGTGGAAAGCTATTGTATTCTTTATTCTGAAGCTGTCAAAATCCTCATCCAGGAAATAGAACATCTTAAGGACAGAGTCACCATAATTCACCTGAACTTGCATCATGAGGACCTGATCCCTGATATCAACACCCTGATCTTCCCTTTTGGAGGAGGCCATAAATAGTCTTGGGTCATACAAACAAGTAGAGTTATCTGAGAAATATCTGCAATGCACTGCCTTGACAGTTAATGTGTATGAGACTATTTTGACTCTCTCCCATCTGTTTTCTCTTGAAAACAGCAACACAGACATTATGGCCCAGTCAGGCAGGACAGGCTGTACCTGGGGTATGATCACATCTGCCAGGGCTTTGGAGAGTTTGAAGAGCTCTGCTGTGCCTTCCAGTTTCAGGGCACAGTTGTGCTGTACATCGTACTTGATGCAGTCATAGATATCAGGGATCTTGCTGATGTCGTAACGCCCATTCTTCATGCGGAAATCTCTCTCCAGCTTACTCCAGCGTTGCAGCATCAGTTCTAAAGTCTCACTATGATACAGCTGCAGGTCTAAACAACAGTGAACACAATTACACTCACATCTGACTGTGCCCTTCCACTGACCCAATGGCTGCTACGACTGGCTCTACCAAAGAAGGTCTCTGACTGCTATGCTGCTCACAGGAATCCCAGCTATGAGAAGTCATGGGACCTATTGCATTGTGTTTTACCCCACAGCCCTAAATTAATTCTGAAATACTTCAGAAAAGTGAAGCTGCTAGATTTTTTGCCAATGTCCACTATAAGATGTATGAATATCTCACAACTGCCTTTTTAAAGATTGCGCTGTTATTAGTACAGTTCTTAAAGGTCAACAAAATTGAAAAACCTACCAATTAAAGCATTGAGTCTCACTCCAGGAAATGCCTGAACAAAGGCAGGTATAACCCTCCAAGCAACATTGATGCCGTCTACATTCATGTTAATCCTCATAATGCGCTTAATTCCTTTATATTATAGTTATCTAGAATGCTATTTGAAAGCAAAATAGGAGCTTCTACATCAATAACATACACTTAATTTCACTCTAGAATTTCTTTACAGAAGACATAGTGCTCACACACCACTAGGATTTATGTATAAGAAAAGCACCCATATAAGGAAGTGATTCTGCTCCAGGCCTTTTGCAGTTTTGATGTTTACCTGCAGATTTGGGGTCTTCCAGACGTTTTTGTATCTGGGAAGTGAGATTCTGGATCAGGGTGAACACCTGGTTACAGACCTCAACTGGGTTCTGGATAAATGTCATGGAGTTGAGCAGAGAAGCACTGCCAGTAGGTGCTAGCTGAGAGAAAATACCAGAACACATCAGTTGGTGTCTTTGCAGACTGGGAGAACAAAGTATCTGCCTGTCTCAGCTGGCTTATCCCAGAACCACTTCCCACCTTCCAGAGAGGCAAGTGAGGGACCTGTTTTGTCCCAGCTGCATGGGAGAAGCAACATTTCTCATCAGCTACTTGGCTGACTCCACCACTCTCTGTGGCATCACTGCCCTCCTGAATATAGTCTCCATTCTGTGCATTGGACCTGCACATCCTTCATCCCTGTAGTTACACACAAGGGTGTACATAAAATGTCATTCAGCTGTGCCCAGTTTATTGCAGGAGCCATTGTTTTGTGGAATGCTCTCTTATTTTCCTGTCACTCCAGCAGTCTATGTTAGCTACTCTTTTCCACACCACCACCACAAAAAACAGATTCCTATAGAGGCCTCATTAAAAATCTACAAAGAACAAGTATCATTTATTACAATTTCTAACTCATATGAGAATATACTGGATAACATTGCAGGAGCCAGTACTTTTACAACAGCTTGGAGCTTTCTTCTAACATAGCCTACATTGATTCTGCACAGTGGAAATCTTCAAAACAAACTTTCAAATGCCAATCAATCAGATTTATTTATAATACCTTAATCAGATTTGTCAAATCAATTTTCTATTAATACATTCATAAAAAAATATACTGGTACTTCTAAAGAGTGAGGAAGGTACCATACTCACTCTTGCAGGGATCAGGAGAATAACACTGAAGATTCCACTAAAGGGCAGGGATTATTACCCTGCAAAAACCTTCCCTTTTCCCACAGTTCTCTTTATATCATATGATTTTGACCAGAACTGACCTCAGACTGACCAAACTACATGCTAGCAGGTGGTTCTGCATCTTAAACCATTGGAGCAATGCTATTTGCATCCTAAACAAAAGGATCCAAGGTCACGCAGGTGCTTTACCTTTTCATAATCCTCTTCACAGAACTGAGCGTCCTTCTGCATGATTTCATGCAGCTGTGCCTTCACTCTGTGTTGACAGCTGCTAAGGGAATCACTGTCGCTATCTAGGAGACCATTCATATTAGCACTTTTCACCATTTGCACCAAAATGGGGGTCAGCTCTCCTTCCAGGGCCAGAAGACCCTAAAATAGCACATAACAATTTCAGGTATGTGCAATGCAAGCAACAAACTTTTATGCAAGCTTCACAGCCAGCCTTCAGGCTTGGCCTTTCACTCGAGTGAAATCCCAACTGCTCTTGAAGGGCAGCTTACAGCAAGAACATCCCGTTAGACATGACTCTGGCATGCTCCTAGAACTACCCTAAATCAAACATCAGGTTTGTCTACAGCAGCCCCAGATTGATTTAGCCATCTTTAAACAACCAATTTAGCTTACTAGAAAACATTAACACAGCAGTAGAGGCTCTTAAGAACAGCTAGCAAGGTCACTAAAGGATTCTCCTTGGCTCAAGCTTTAACTGCAAATAAACCCCTCCTTCTGCTGCTCCCACTACACAGTGGACATAGAATTCTCTTTTTACATCCAAAAGCCAGAGAATAACCCCTCTAGTTGAACTATCAAAGACATTCTTATTGGGTAGGAATTGCCTACTTGGCAATATAAATTATGCTGCAACAAACACCGAAGCAACACTCCATAAATAACTTATTCACCTATCAGATTCCTATCCTGGGCATAATCGCAAGGGTGACATATATAGAGCTACAATAAACTGCTCCATAGCACACTGCCCCACCATCCCACCGCACAAGAGAAATCTCTTAGGTCAGTTCCTTCGTCACTGGAAATCTTTCTTTAGAACCAGCATATTTTAAGCCCTATGTAACAGAACTAGCAGATGCCCAGAAGAGAGGAAGGACCTTTGCAAAAGCTGCTGCTGTCATCTGAACTCGTCCCTCATCAGAAGCATAGATCTTGAGATCATGACGGTAGGTGCTATGCAGTCTAAGCAGGCCACATCCAGGGAAACCAGCATAATCACCTGTAAGAGAAAACACTCATAACGAGTCTTCTGACACCTGCAAAGCTATCAGCAGTCTACTCCAGAACCCCAAACCTTCCCGTAGTATCAAAGCTGTATCACTTTGACAGCCAGCCTTTAGGCTGCTTCAAAAGAGATGGCTCTAGCTAATACATTAATACCAAAACTCAGGAAACTTACGAGAGTTTATTTCTGAAAAGAGTCCAAATCCACCAGGCAAGGTCTGATGCTACCTAAATTCTGCAGGAACCCTCTCCCAACAGGCAGTAACTATTCTGCTAGCTTGAACCCACTTATGAGAATAAGGTTGCAGTTAAACATTATTTCCTTCTACTTGTTCTCTGTGCAAAAGCAGGTGCTGCTGCCATCATATCTGTATTGTAGTCAGTCAGTAGGAGTCTGGTACCAACACAGACCCCCAGTAGAGCTGCAGTTATCTTGGGGCATGGAATACACTTTTGTTTATGACTGTCATGTTAACCACAGAATACCCAACAGCAATGGGAGAAGGCAACTCAGGCAGCTTTGAGTCTGGCCCTCCAAAGACAGAAGAGCAGTGACTAATTTGTTACTGCCTGGGATCCCATGATGAGTTTGCACAGTACCCAGCCATAGTGCATAGGCAGATGGAATAACCGCTACCAGTGCTCAGCTCGATTCCAAGGAACGTGAGGGAGAACAGGCAGAAGTCAACTGTATATCTGGACAAAGCAGGCACATACCAGCTACTATCCAGGAACTGTAATGCAGCATCTCATTGTAAAGTAAGATCCCTCCCTGTGCATGAAGGACTGACTGCCTGATGTAAAAAAAACACAAACAAAAAACCCTCCAAATCCATGGTACAAGTGGCCTTCAGTCCCTCTGAATGTGCTCCACCCTAGCCCTTCTGTAGGCAAGAGTGCAGCACCTCAGACATGGAACAGTGTTCAGGGTTGGCACAGGCAGCACCTCAGGGCCCAGCAGTACCAGCACTGCACTTGAGCAGAGCTCTGCAGACAGGTTCCTTGTTGATCTATAGGCATTCTAGGTGCTTTTCCACAGTCAGTCACATAGTCATGGGAGAGAAAATACAGAGATGTTCTCTCCATTCCCCTGTCTCAAGACAGAATTATCTGTGTTCCAAGACAATTTCTACTGTGCTGTACATCTGACCTAAAGTCTTTGTTAATCGTTATGTAACTTCTGCATTTGGCATCATCAAAAATGTCGTCTTCTTAGATGGCTCCTCTTTTTCTGATACTGGAACACTGAAAGAATGCTATTATGTTTCAAGACGCTCTAATGCTTAACCTCAGCAGCAGACATCTTGCACGCTTAGGGCCTTTTAGGTGCAAAGCCCACTTTTAAATATTTGCCAGTTTTGTTCAAAACAACAGAATGATCCCCAGGTCACACAGGTTGCAAAGAGTCCACAGGAATTCTGAGCATCCCTGTAGGTGCTGGTGACTAGTCAACTCGGCTGGGCATTCTGGTGCAGTCACAGGATGTGGGACGCATTCAAACAGCTTACCTTGGCCACCAGGGTACATACAGCGGAACGCTCGCCCCAGTTCTTCTGCTTGGACCCTTCCTGCTGGTGTCAGTTCTCCACCCCACTTCAACACGAGGAGAAGAGATGGGGAAGACTCTCTGCGAGCTTCTAGGAGGCAAAAGGTACTCATTATGGCAGATCTCAAAAGATGAGCTTTGGGGAGAGGAGGTACACGTGTGGGCAAATCATCAGAGCACTTGCAGGGCATTCTCCATGCTAGCTGGCTCAAAATCCACAGGAACCAAATCTGGCCTTTTCTGTGGCTTCAGCAAGTACCAAAATAAGAGTCTCTACTGTCTGAAGCTATAGGAGCTCCATCTGTATTCACAGGTTGACATTCAGGAAATCAGCAGTACAAACCCCGTGGCACCAACTAGAATGTATTAGTACACTACACTGTGCATCTCTCTAGCCCTTCTTATGGCAGCAGAGATAACACGTGGATCAATAATGCTCTTCTCATTTCCAAAGGTCTGTTTGGATGGGATAGCTGCGTACTCTTGAACAGTAGGCTTTAACAACATGGCAGCAACATAAAGTTTCTTTACCTTCATCTTCACTTGTAGTTTTTGGATGTCCATGAGGCAGATAGGTCAACTGCACTTTACGGTTAATGCCAGAAAAATGTCCATACCTGCCACAAAGCAAAGGGCGGAGGGGAGGGAACAAAATCAAATTAATTCCACTCACCCCTTCCCAGATCTCACAACAATAAAACAGAAACACAGGCACTGACTTCCTCCAGCAACACCACTGCCAAGGGACATAAACTTTAGCCACATAAACATACATCTGTGAGTCACCATACAAAAAAGTGAAAACAAAATTTTAAAAGTCTAATCCTCTCCTCCTCCAACAATTCAGACTCACTTACTTGCCTGCTCTGTTCAGCTGACATTATTGTGTCCAATCACATCCCAGAGGGGCTTTAACCAAGCTTTGATAATTTCTATCTACATTTTTAACAAGCAAATTAATGAAATTACAGTAAAAAATATCTACTAGACATATGAACACAAATATACCTCCCCCTCTAATCAAAAGAAAGAGCAGGATAAGGAATCATGGCAAAAAATCACCTTCTATGCTCCACATAATGAACGCAGATGCTGCCCGAGTGCCACAGTGAACTATGGCTCTCTCGGAAACCCTCCTTCTGTTTCTAACATGCCAAGACCACCATATTATCTTTTATTTTGGCTGTATGAAACTTAAGTGAGACACAAACATCTTTTCATTTTCTCACGGTGCCTTTTGTTGAAATTTTGGCACCAGAACCACCTCACATAAAGCCATATTTGTTCTAAGTTTATCAAAACATATTTATGCAGTCCCCACAGGATTACCATTCCTGCAACAATGGAAGAAAAAAAAAAAAAAAAAAAAAGAAGAAAAAAAAAAAAAAAAGAAAAAAGAGAGAGAGAGAGAAAAGACAAAAGCCATCTGGAACAAGAACTGCCATTCACTTTCATTTTGAAGCCAAGGAGAACAAGTTAGGAGCATGGCACCTTTCATGTATAGCTGCTAAAAGCAGTTGCAGGAGTCTGACCTCTGGGAAACCAGCTGGCCAAGACAACAAAAGCAAGTCTGCTTCTGCATCACTTCTTTTCCTTGCATCTTCCTCAGTATCCCTTGCAGACCGCACAGTCCTGAGATAAACTCGTGTTGT
>NW_010589640.1:206098-219886 GCF_000705375.1 Tinamus guttatus
GAGGCCCTCAGCTGTTCCAGTTTGGATTTCCTCTCCTCGATCTCACAGTTGCTCTGTGTTCCCAGTTCCACCACAAGCTGCCTTGCAATGTCCAGCACTTCCTGTTGGAAAGCAGATGGTCTCAAGTGCCCAGCAAATCTGCTTCAGACTCACCAATGTACTCCTGAGGGCCTCCAGAAGGCTCCACCCAGCACCAGGCCCACACACATACACGCTCATTAAAGACATTACTTCATAAGACATAGCTCCAGAGCACACACTTTTACGTTCCGGTTTTCCAGTCTGCACTCCAGCCCTGTCCAGAACCAAAGAGATGCCTCGAGCTCCCCCCACTCCACAGCTTGGGGTGCTCCCCCACCACAGAGGGCTGCAGCAGCCAGGCCAGCTCAGGCTGTCCTCATTCCGGGCTCTCTGCCTCAGCCAGGAGCAGTCTCCACCACGCTCCCACACCACTGCCCGGCTGTGCACACAGTGGGTACACAATGATCCAAGGAATTTGTGCAATGGACTGTTGCCCCTTCAAGGGTTTTCACCCCCTCCCTGTTCCCCAAAGAATTCCCTTGCATTGGGATCCATATTACCTGCAGCACCCACACAGTAACCGCAGAGAGGGTTCCCTCACCTGCAGCTGCTCTGGTTTCTTCAGCTTCAACTTCCCTGTCTTGTAGCCATCATATTTCTCAAATAATTCAAAGAACCTGGGCAGACAACAAAGGACCCTGATCCAGTTTCTGCGGTTCCAGCGCTACACAGACTGTTATCCCTACATATGCATTCACATTCTGCTCTACAAGGAGAACCAGTAAGCCCACAGCCTCCTCCGTATGCTTCAAAACCACCATCCCCCCCCAAAAAAGGGATTTCAGTCTCAGGTAAGAAAAGGAAGCAGGCACTAACTCCCCTTTGGTGAGGGGCTTCACTCTGCAGCACCTAGCAAACCTTTGCTCTTTCTTCCAGCTTTCATATGGAAAATGCCAGGATCTCTATGAGGAAAGAAGGTGCCTTCAATGAAGCAGAAAACATTTCCTGAACAGAACCATGGAAAAACTCTGCCTCCCATGTATTCATCCCTTCTGCCCTGCTTGTGTGTTCTGCAGGTGGCCCCTCCTCACTTCCCACACCACAGTGTCTTCTTGCCTTGGGACTTACTTACCGCGGATGCTTAACTTCCATTTTCATCTTCTGCTTTGGGGTTCGATCTCCATGCCGGATGACCGCAATAACACAACGAAGTTCCATCCTGGAAAAACAAGATACACCTCAAATATATCCTTAAACACTAGAATTACCACCAGAAAACTAGCTGTTCCTTCCCTTAACAGTGAAGGAATCCTTCTAGTCTAAAACAGGCACTACTGCTAAGGCTACAAAAGCAGTCAAGGTAGTGCAGGAACTACCAGGCTCATGAGCAACACAGTATCATGATACAGCATGCAAAAAAATCAAAACTATGGCAGATAAGAACCAGACTAGATGTTAAGAATTTACACATACAGCATTTTGAATTGTACCAAACTTCTTCCAAGAAAGGCAACATGCCCAACTTGTGTAATCCTCATAGCACCACTTGGAAAGACAGGGGAAAAAAAAAAAAAAAACAAAACCAACAACCAGCATGGTCCTGAAGAATGGTTATACAGTCAGGTCCTGCTTGTGATCAGTCAATAACAGCTGTATATATATTCCACAGCAATCAGCCACTTGCAGGAATCAGTAGTTAGGCTGGCTATATGACTTCATATCTCTTATAAGATCCCAGACAATCAGGGGTTGATCCTGTTCATTTCACTGTCACAAAACCCAACAGAAGCCAGCAGTGCCACAAGTGTACTGAGTTTGCAACTTTATCCAAATGACGCTGTGCTACAGGAGGGATGAACTATGCTCTCAGTTTACCTCTTCTGTAGCACCTGTTTTTTTCCCCACTTCATGCAAACACATTCAGATGCACAGAGAAATCTGTCTTCATCTTTCAGCCTTTTGTGGTGGAAGACTAATATGACCAACAGTATGAGATGAGAGCCTTGCAATTGTACATTTAATGTGAGTACCTCTACTAATGGTTTTCTACCCATTTCACTGGCAGCTTCAAAACCCTTTGCTCTGAGCAGCTACCTACTGAATAACGACGGTTCCAATGAACCGGGCAGAGTGATGCCTTAATCCCTTCCCCAGGCAGATGGAAGACTGAAGATTCCCGAAAGCCATGAGCAGTTTCTGTAATTCACCCAAAGGATGTGCCTCCACATTCATCACTCCAAGAACTCATTTACCATCTACTGCATGTTCCTTGGGCACAACTGAGCTTCTCCATGGATATCTGTCTTCCATGTCTCAACCAACACAGATGCTAGATGATGGATGTCTCCTGGACATGGCTTACATTTTGCCCCTCACATACTTAAAGGGATCCTTTTGAGAAGTTCCTAAGTACTCACATGGTGCCTGAAGTCGTGGGGACAATAGGAATATCTTCTGCCTCTGTTGGGATGGACCAGGGAATATGAAACTGGGGAGCTAATTCACGCATAATTATGTTTCTGAAACAAAAGAAATCAGAACAGAGAGTTCACAAGAAATTCCATTCTCCCAGTTCTCCTTCCCCTTCCCTATAGTCCAGGTAAAAGGTTTGAGAGCCACAGAGAGCTCCTCCTCACCTTTTTTGCAGACATCTAACAACCATGGGCTAGTTGGGGCACCCAAAAGAGAAGCACTCACATCACCAATACCACAGCTGGGCCTAGCATCCATAGCCAATCCCAATGCAGGCGTGAACTCTGGGGGCTAGGAATAATTAACCCCTTCCTGACAAAGCTCCTGCCAAACAAACATCCCCATCTGGACCACGCGCGGACTTTTCCCACACATACTGGTCAGAACTTCACATTCACTATATTTTGCTACAGATTCCCTTACCCACTACCAAAACTTAAATTTTACATACCCAAGAATTTTGGCACAGTCATCGTAGTACTTCATAGAGTTCTTCACAAAACTGAAGCCATTCACATCACAAACGAACGAGTGGCCGTTTGCTCGCAAGAGATCAAATCCACATACAGTTTGCTGCATGAGGAAACAGAGGACATGGGATTTGTGAGCATCCATGAGGAAGTACAGCAAGCAGGACAGCAGCTGCCCGAGTCGAACACGGCTGACAGGGCACTGTCACACAGGCCCCACATACACTGTCCAATTCAGCTCCACTGGTGTCTCCAAAGGCAGTTACTGCAATAGTTGCTGCAGTGACACACTGCTGCTGTGTCACCAGTCCTGAGGTAGTGAGCAGTAGCAGGCCCTTTAGTGGAATCTTTACACCATCACAGCTCTACCAAGGGCCCAACATAGGAACTCTTGTACTCTGCAAGTTAATGCTACCTCAAAGAGCAATAGGGGTATAAGAAAACAGCTCTTGCCTCTAAATTCAGCTATTATGAACCAGACCGTAGAAGTACAGAAAATAAGCAGTGCATGCACAGACATCCACCAATGCATGAAAAAGGCTGTAATGCAGAATATACCCACAGCTCTATACTCATGAATATACTGAGTATATTCAGCTGAGCTGAATACACCCAACAACTACATGGGATGCAGATTGCAGTGGGGCCAGGAATAAGTAGCAAAATGCTGCTTCTGCTGACCTTACCGATGAGGCAGAGCAGATCCTGCAATTGTACCAAGACTCACACGCACACTGACTCCACCTACCTATAAGCAAAACACAAATGCAGACCAAAGCCAGGGCAAGAAGAGAATGAAGGTGGCCAAGAAAAGGCCAACCAGGCTATCTGTACAAACATGAAACAGCAAAGGAGGGATCAGTGCAGATCAGATGGACAGCAGCATGCTTAGATGCGGATATCAAATGCTCAAATGCACACTGGCCACCAGCCAGCACAGACAGCATCTGCCCTAGGCCCTCCGGCCTCCCCAGGCACCTCTGACCAGCAAATTGCTGGGGCCAGCAGACCCTGCTGCACCCAGCTGGCAGCGGGAGCTGGCACCCGGCACCGAGCAGTCACATCACAGACACGTAAGGGCAACAGACTCAAGCTAATACAGGTGCCTGAGTCACGAAGCAGACATCCCGCGAGTATTCTGCTTGCACAGAAGAGGAAACACACAAACCTTAAAGGCGACACAGACTTTCCTGGCAACTAGCTTCTCCATGGCAGTCAGCATGACTGGATAACGGATTTCTTTCCCTTCACTGTCCCGTTCAACCTTCCCATCCAAAGCAGGGGATTTACGAGCCTCTGCATGGGCATAGTCTGGCCCAACAGTGTAAACCTGAAAAGAGAAACAGTCACACCTGACATAAGCCCTAGACTAACTGTAGCCTCCAGAAGGATTTTCTATTGCACATACACACACACACACACGAAAAACAAAAAGAAAAAAACAAACAAAAAACCAACAAAAGAAAGAGAGATTAGAAGCTCTCATACATTTTTCTTATTAAGATCTGCAGAGTGCTAGCTCCTCACTTTGCAATCCAAGTTGCACAATCAGCATCTTGCAGGTTGAAAAAAAAAAAAAAATCAGACTGTGAAGTGTTAAGTAGGACTACTGAATTTCCAGCTACCCAGGTTTTCCTTACCTTTACATCTGTGCCATCTGTAGGCATGAACTCTTCATAAATGTATGAGCCTGTCTTCCTTACACTGCTCTCTGGGGAGTACACACTACTCCGGCTGCCAATCTGAAAGCACAGAATAAAACAATGTGGGTTTTTTTTGTTGTTGCTTGGGTTTTTGTTTGTTTGTTTGTTTTGTTTGTTTGTTTCTAAAGAGAAAAACAAACAACATGAATTTAATCCCATACTTAAAGAACTAACTGAACATCTCCAGGACACCCATCTGTTACAGCACAATAATTAATGAAGGACAGAAAAGACATCAAACTGCACTGGCACTGAATATGCCCTTTTCCAGGCTTTAAAGAGGAAAACGTTATTGTAGACCACTAGGTGGACTCCAATCGCGAGAAGAATATGGAACAAAAAAAGTGGATAAAGACATAGAAAGTAAGGAGTCTAGTCAATAAGCAAATTATAACAAGCAATGACAAATCACAGTCAGATCAGTTTAAGACAGTGCAACAGACCTTACAGACAGGCGCTAATACTGTTTTCATTTTTAGTAAGACTTAGGATACGATCTTTAGTGACATGCCTATATGTAGAAGCTAAGGAAACAATCATTTTAAGTTTACTAATAGCAGATGCATAAGGACTGCTAAACATGACAGGTCAAACACAGGATAGTGGAAGTGTGGTCAGCACTAGAATACATCTTTCTGCAACTCCCAACTAGATGGAATTTAACTTTAAGTTTTACAAAGGTACAGACTACCCCAAAACAAAGCTTTCCTTCTCCCTTTCCTCAAAACCCCCTCCTGAAGCCACACAGGTCTCAGACCCACAGATCTGTTGGTCCCAACAGCAGAACTGGAGTCCCTCTCACCTTCCGAAAGAGACGCTGGCTGCCCCCACCTGCTGAGGTTGGGTAGTAAATATACACGTTATGGTCTTCAGCACTGACTGGCTTCTCTACAAATGGCTTTGGGAAAACAGCTCCATTTACCTCCACATGGTCTTCTCCTTCCACTAAGTTGCATTCTGAGGACAAAGCACAGCAACAGCAAGTTAGACAAAGGGGCAAACAGCCTCACTGCAGAGCTGAGCCTCTTCAGTCCTGGCCAGTCAGCAGCTTCTGTATTTTACCCTCTGACCAGTGTCCAACTAAACTGACAGGCTTATGAACCTGATCTGTTCAAGCACATTATCTGCATAGTATCTTAAATGGTACAGAACACAAAAATCGCTGTCAGCAGAGCCTGGCATTTACCTTCTGGTCTATCAGGGTCACGATTGAGCACAGCATAGCGGGGCAAGTCTATCCCCTCTTCTTGAAGAATCCGATACACTTCCCGCCTGCAGAGGACAAAAACAGTGAGGACCAACAGAAGAGTCTGGAAGGTCCCCAGTACAAACCAAAGGAAAGGCTTTGTTTTCACTGATGAAAAATAAAGTCAAGTGAATACAAGAAGTATTGACAGAGTGCAGATACTTGCCACCACATGTTCCCCAGACGAGACGCACAAGCTACAGGGCATGCCTCATCCCTGCTCCGTATGGGAGCATCGCAGGTTAGACCTCTGCCTGGCCTACATGGGCATACCTGTTTGCTAGCACCTGCCCAATTCACAGCAACATACCCAGCAAATGCCACTACCCAGATGTGTCCCCCTACAAGGGGGCTGTCACACTCAGCTACCCATCACCCACGCCTTGCTTTGACTTAACATCAATGAAGAATCTGCATTTCTCTTATTAGAGAACCTATGGTGCCTATCAGCATCCACAGGAATGCTGCCCACATTTCAAAGGCACGTGTGAATTTTTGTATCTGACATTAACACTGCTCATCTGTAGTCAAAGCACTACAAATCCACAGAAGCACTAAAGACTACATGAACTGAAGTACATGCTTGTAAGTTGGTATTTGATTTCCGACCGACTTAAATCAACTTAACTTATGAAGAGCTGACTGAAAAGCCTCTGAAGTGTCTTACTGACGCACCTCATTCAAGGGAGGGGTATACGCCCTCCAATATTCCCTCTTCAGAATGGCCTTGCTGCTCCAAATTTCTGCCGCATAATGTCATCCCACTACTTGGCTCTCTTCCTTAGAGACCAGTCTTTTTGCTTTAGCCATGCCAGTCTCATTCTGTAAGACTGTGTCCTCTTAATTCATTCAGTCCTTCCTTACAGTGCATATGTATTAAGACGACAAAATACACCATGTCTCAAAGGTTTCACCTTGAAACCTATTTCCCTCATGCTAGAGGGGAACAACCTCTAAAATCCACTGCCAAAGTGCCATGTCCCCCCATCCCTCGTTCGCTTACAGCCAGGGAGATGAAGCTTGCACAGCTTGCTGAGGAGGGGAACCAAAAAAAGGGAAGGGGCATTAGAGGATCCCAGACACCTACCTGTCCTGGATGTAATACTGCATATCAAGGTCATTAATCAAAAACGGCCTGCACAACTTGGCATAAGCAACTGCTTTATCCAGTGGGAATCCTGAAATGCAGGGTGGCAGGCGTGGGGAGGGAAAAAAGAAAAAGATGAATGGAAACTCCCTTGCCCAGATCTCAGGTAGGATACTGCCTGCCATGCAGGCTTTTACCTTTGGAGTGGAAGGAGATAAGGCAGTCACAAGAGGGCCAGTTCTCCACTGGTTCATTCAGAATAACATCTTCCCCCATAATCACCACTGTGATATACTCAAACTTGCACAGACGTTCCAGAATCTGCGTCATGGGCTTTGACTTGGACTTTTTGGTCATGGCACATATTCCAACCACAATCTGCCGTTCAGGTGGCTAAGGGGAGACACAAGGCAGTTTAGCACAGGGTCAGCTACTTTACTGGATTCAGACTGTAACAACATAGAAATACAGCAGTTCGGAACAAAGGAGGAATTTTCATCTAACTGCAAGCACTCCCAGGTCTTGCTAGATTCAAATCCATATACACTTCCAGTTCCCATTAGATTTCACTGGCAGATGTTGTAAAGAAACATCCCAAAACAACCACTTCTTTTCCAGGTAATATATATCTCCTTTCTGGGCACTAGGGTTAAGGTCAGAAGGGAACAAGCAGCAGTGTCTCAAATCCTGTACTCTGTTCTTTGGCTCATAACTCACAACGACCATTGATAGAGTTCGGAGGACTCCAAAAAGCCACAAATGCTGTACAGCAAAAGACTGCAGGAACTTAGCCCGTTTGTCTTATCTGAGGGGGAAAAAAAAAAAAAAAAAAAAAAAAAAAAGAGGGAGAGAGGGGCGAGAGGGAAAGTGACAGCTCTGAGTAGACGCAAAGCAGTACCGAGGACTCGCCAATCCACCAGACAAAGGTACAATAAGATCTGGTGGGAGGAAGTTAAATAAGTATAGAGAAAAGGCACACATTTAGAAAGCACTGCTAACTGTAGATGAGAAACAAGCTAGAGTCTGTGACAGATTTTCCAAAACTGACCTTTTAAACTCAGACTGGATGTTTCCAATAGATTAATTCCGGCCCAAGGAAGACTAAAACCAGTGAGGTTGTCTGAAGTGATAAACATGGTATTGCAGATGCACAAGATGCAGAATGGTGGCTGCAGGCTGTAAACTGAGACTTCTGGAGTGTCTGCACCAACCCCCAAAGCCAAGGGCTCAGATTCCACAGCAAAAAGAGTATCTAGAAAGGCTAAGGGCTTCCAATTCTTTTGCCACATCTTATAAGCAGCTCTTTACTGAGCATCAAGATACGTAACCAAGGGAGCCCCTACGGCTCCTAGGTCAGTAACACACCTGCAATGGAGACATAAGAGCACAGGGGCACTGCGAGTAGCCGCCACGTGCTCCAGACCACACGAGCAGGAGCGAGGCCGCTGCCGGCCGCACGGGCAGACGCAGCGCGGCAGGAGAGCGGCAGACTCCAGGCTTTGCTCTGATCCTTCTCCTGGGCTCGTCCTGCTCTCCCTGCTTCTTAGCTCCCCTTCCTCAGTTCTCAGCTAGACTGATCAGCTCCAGCAGTCCCGGCTAGTTTTCCAATCTGACCCTTCTTTGAAAAATAGTTGCTCTTTCAAGTCACAACTTAGGAGGAAAGAACTAAGCATGAGGGAAAAGGAAAAGGATAAAAAAGGCAGTCTCAACCACCTAAAAAATGCAACAAATACTGGTCACTCCAATCACTGAAGCATCAATACTATATCATTGGATCCTTCCTAAAAGTGGATTCCCATGGACTGTGGATATATTTCACCCTTGATGTACTTTCTATTTGGAATTCTGTATTGGAAGAGGCAGCACTGCAGGGCTTCCATATGGAGGAAAAGCAGCTCCTCTCAGCCAGAGAAGAGGGAATGGGACTTGTAATGTGCCAAAGGCACCGGGCAGTTTCTCTGGAATGACAGATGATTTCCTCAGGAGCAAACTGTAGCACATTCCATCTCACTCTGGAATGATTTGCTCAATCCATTCCAATAAACAAACAAACCTTTCCCACTCCAGACTTAAAACAATAAGCAACAGAAAGTCAGGAGTTTCTTTACTCCACTGCAGTGCCCTGGCCTGCAGGTCTTGCAGAGACAAGTCCCAGCTATTTACTGTTTCCTTTGCACTGTCTTTAGAGAGCTATTTTAGCACCCTTAAAGAGGAGGTTAGCGCGCACTGCCCATGACATTTTCTATCTGTGCTACAGGATACACCCACATTGGCCTTCACAGGCTGCATCATCTACCAAACAGAAGTGAGGAAAACAGCACATTGAAGTTCTGCAAGACCACAACATACTACCCTAAGGTTATGCCAGTGCAGCTTAGCATGAGCCACGGTCCACTTAGCTCACCAAGAGGCAAGAACTTCAGTGAACAGAAGGACCTCTGAACACGGGCCCCTAGTAAAGGCCACCGTGGGGAAACAGAGGAGTGGGTTAATAAAGGCCAAAAGCAGCCGGAAACTGAAAGTGATTCTGTATCCTACTGCAGGTCACAGAACAGAGGAACTGCTTCAAATCTGTAGACACGTCTTTGCCCTGTGCACAATTCCTACAGTTTTCCTCAAAACTTCCCTAGTAAAACAGAAAGACTCATAAGAGATGGAGGCTTAAATTGCCAGGACGAAATTGTCTGCTGCTGCACCTGGCAGCAGGACAATGCAGCACATCCCATCACCCCACCAAATGCCATGTGGCCTGGTGCCGAGTCCCCAACTGCCTGTGGTCTCCACAGCAGCCACTCAAGATCGGCTCAGACCCAGGATTTCTGCCCAGAGGCTTCAGCCCAGAACACAGGACCTCCTTACCGATTCCTCCTCCTCTTCATCTTCAAAGAAATCAATTTCGTCTGTCTTCATGTTTGATCCAAGGAAGTCTGTCTCATCATCCCTGGAACCGACCACAAACCTGGGAGCAGAGCTTTCTCCCTCACTGGAGGTCGTCAGGGACGACATTGCAGCCTTGGTGGCCAACCATCCCGCTCTGGAATCACAACACACAGAGATGAGGAACATCTGCTGACACAGCGAGCCAGGGGAAGACGCTGCCAGGAGGAGGGCAGGATGGGCTTGTCGGGCACCAATGTGCGGTGATCGAGCAGGGACAGGCTGCCCCTCACCAAAGCTGGAAGCAAGGCACGGGGAAGGAAGCCTTGAGGCAGAAGAAACTCTCAAGGCAGCAGGGGGTACAAAACCATTTTAGAAAGGCTGCGCCACTGCACAACTAACCCATGTGCAGCAAGTGGGAAAGGGACAGTGTCACCTCCAGTGCTGAAATAATTTAAACCTTACAATGATGCATGCTCCAATCCGCTGGATAAATCACTGACCAGGACAGTGGATATACTTGTGGCCTCGCACACTCAAAGACTTCAGCTGTGACTCCAAAAGTTAGGATGAATCTTGGGAGAACAAAGGTGAATTTCCAATCCCCAATTTTCATTCCTTAGCTCAAGAAGACCTAAAATAACAGAAAGACTAGTCTGAGGCATGTAAGTTTGGAGGAGGAAAGAAAAGGAAGTGACAACTCTCAGATGAGGAAAGAAGACATGGACAAAGCAACAGCAATAGTCAGGGCTACAGAGAGGGCTTTGGGTTTGCAAGCTAGTTCTGATTTACTGTGCGACCATGAATCATCAACATATAACCTATAACTTATATACACACACACACACCAGGAAAGGAGTGCATCTTGCACTGCCAGCTGTGACTTCGCAAACACCTTATCAAGCACTTGCTTAGAGTGGACAAGACATGTTAACGCTGCTTCCCGTGCTCTTAGACGGTGTCCAGCGCCGCTCAGCCTGGCTCCTGCTGCGCGTCCTGCTGCGGCCAGGGCACGCAGGGCAGCACCCTGTGCACAGCGCCGGCATTCCCCACCGTCTCTGCCAGCTCTCCACAGGGCACACGAGACGGCCCAAGACGCACCCACCCACCGGCAGCGGGGTTTCCCAGGAGAGGAGAACCCCCTCACAGACGACAGAGAAAGAGGTTGACTTAATCTATTTGAGCAGAGTGGGAAAAGCAAAAGAAACAAAAACACAGACAGCAACCCAGCTGGTTGTGAAATCCCCTTGGAAATAAGAGTAAAAACAAAGCAGCTCTCCATGCAGAAGGCTGTGCCTGTTCTCAGGAAGGACAGGAGATTTAACAGGCTCGTGCCCAAAGAGAGCACCGAGCAGAGATGCACCAGACACACGAATGGCTGCTACAGGCTGCAGTTCACACACCGCATCCCCCGGAGCCTGCAGCAGCACGGCAGAACCAGAGACCAAACTGGGCTCCTACCGTAGCAAGGACGATCCCCTCGGCAGCGGCGCTGGCTCGCTCGGTGACCGGCCTCCGCACAGAGCCCGGGGCTCGTCCAACGAGAGGAGCGGCCAAGACAGCGGGGGCCAGGGCTGCGATTCACCCCCAGGGCTCTCTGCGGGGCCAGCACGGTGCCGGGAGCCCAGGCCGCACAGGCAGTTTGCACCACGTGCTCCGTATAACCCTGCCATACAACACAAGGACAAGAGCAGGATTCCTGTTATTCGGGGGCTACCTTCGTTGCTGGGCTCAGCACTGGGGCCCAGGTGAGACCTCAGCAAGTCCTGCCCGCTTGCAGAGCGGCGATTTCCTGAAACAAACTGTGCAAGGAAAGGAGGGCTGTTCTCTCCAATCCCTTGCCCTCCCCTCCCTCCTCCAAGAACCTTTGTCCTGAGAACTAAGAAAGCAACAGATTCTCTACGCTCCTGCCTCTAGCCAGGAAGAAAAGCCCCTACCCTGCTCTGCAGCTATTTCCATGGGTTACAACACACCATACAAAAAAGCCAGAGCTGAGCTACAGTAGCACCGAGTTAATACTGCTGGCTAAACTCCTGATGAGAGCATTAGCACAGTCCTGACACACACACAGAGGCAAACGGAAAACAGAGACACACTCGGCCAAGGAAAGGTTAGGAAGGAAGGTTTTGAGCAGAGAACCTTCAGGCTTCCTAACCCCATCGCGGGTACACGAGGAAACGTCCACCAGGCGCTTACGGCTCCCGACACTCATGCGCCGCCTCCCCAGGAAGGCGCAGGTGATCAGCTACAGGGCCCCAGTAAAGGTTAAGGTAATTAACTAATGGCAATCATCAGCTGCTGGCACAGCCTGAAACTGAGACAGAAGTTCTGCCCTCGACGTTCTGGAGTCACTCTCCGGTCTGCGCCACATTCAGGACAAGAAATGAGACAGCGAACAGGCTCTCCAGCAGGTCATTCTGGTGCTGCTCAGCTAAGGGTGTTCACGGATTTATTCTACGTACCCCAATTTGAAATACCGAAAGTCTGAAAAAGAAGGGAGTATGATCAGGTCTTTTGCTAACTTCTCTCATCATGTGGTACTGACCAGTGAAAGTTTCTTAATGCTATTAATGGAGCCCATATATCGGGGGCAGCTGCCAGATCTGCAAGCGCAGCCCCTGCTGCAGGGGGCAAAGGACAGGGCCGCCCGCGCCGGGACATGCAGCAAACAGGGCCACGCGCGTCGCGGCTGCCGCTGCGGCGGGGGGAGGGAGGGGCCGGACCCGGGGGGGGGGCCCTCCAGGGAGCCTCGGGGCATCTGACCAAGGCTAAAAGAGCCGAGGGCACCGCTGTGCAAACGCGCAGCAAGGGCGAATCGGCTTAGAGAGCCTCAGCCCCACCTAAGACACCTGAAGCACCTGCGATCCTACGAGTACGCGTGGTTGGTATTTTAGAAAAATACTAATGCTGAAAAGGTCTTATTGAACTCTATCTGCATTAGAAGACACAACAGCCTAGGCTGCAGTCTTGTGTGTGCATTATCAGGAGGTACCTTTGCCTAAACGGGTAATCCTACTCTGTAAGAACTTACAGAGTAAGGATTCTGTACTAAAGGTTAATCACACACCTAAATACAAAAGGCAACATTGTCCTCTTGTCAAACACTAAGTGGCATAAACTCTTAATTGCTTCAAAACAAAAGTATTGCAGAGTTAATAATTAAAAGCTATTTGGACTTAGAGCATTAATATAAGCTTGCCATGCTTCACTTGCACAGAGCAATGAGTTCAAAACCAGGATACCAAAGCTGCAGTTCCAGAAGCAGTTCTGCCTCCTGGAGAGGCCTTTTCTGTAACTCCAGGTCTGTCAGCAGCTCCAGACACATCCATGGTTCACGCATCTCGCGCGTCCTGACAGGGAGCAGTGCTTCCCGCAGAAAGTGCTGCGGGCTGCAGATTTAGTAAGAGCTCTTGGCTTAGCATTTCCACTCCCGAGCAAGCGTCACGTTGCTCGCACAGCAGGTGCACCAGTGAGACCCAATTGTGTCTCCTTCATTTGTTAAATATGAAGCTTCAGCAAGTTTTCTGAAGTTGTAGCTGTTAAAAAAAAGTTAGTAACAAACCGAAGCATGAAATAATTTTCCCTTTTTATAAAAAGGGAAATATCAGAAATAAGCTTAATCATGCACACGTTTAATTTTAGAAGAATCAATACATTGGCTCACTTTGCTTTGCACGTGCAGAACCTGCAGCCCGTGGACGCACCAGCCCTGGACCTCGGTCACCTGCAGCCGTCCTTTCAGGGCAAGTCCCCAGATGCCCCTGTGCCCTGCTCTCCCCGCTCCCTCGCACGCCAGCAGCCGGCCGGGGAGCCGGCACCGGGACAGAGCCGGGAGCTCCTCCGCAGGGAGGAGCGGGCGCGGGGCACGCGGCTCCGGCAGCACTCGCTCCGCGCAGCCAACACGGGCCGCGG
>NW_010589640.1:237806-248436 GCF_000705375.1 Tinamus guttatus
CCCCCTCCCTCGGCTCCGTAAATCCGGGCCGAAGCAGCCGGGCTCCCTTGCGCCACAAGTGCGCGGGGCTCCGAACCGGGGTCTGCGCCCCTTCCTGGGGACCTGCCCTGGGATCCGGCGTCACAGCCCGGTCTCCCCTGTGAACGGGGCCATCCTGCTCGTCCCAATCGCTGCAGGAGCTCCGAGACTGATACAGGCCTGAAAACAGTTAGTTTTAGTAAAACATCTCGCAGTTGAAGCCAAATATCCTTCCTGCTGTCTTGCCTAGTCTGGTCATGCAAGACACTGTGATTTTCCAGTATTGCCTCAAAAAAAAATTTGGCGTTGTTACTGCATCCAACCTTCCTCCTTTCTCCTGCAGTGCCGCACGTAGGTGCTGTGTAGCAGATCTGCCCTGGAACACCTAGTTGGTGTGTTATGCCCTTGAAGGTGCTTGATCTTCTACAAACGGCCCTTGGATGGTTTTTGCATCTGTGTGCTTTATGGAAAAGAATCCAGCTCTGCTCAAAGACATTTGCCAACTTTCAAGGCCTTTAGATTCATTTTCACGTAACACGATAACGGGGCTGTGGGCAAGCAGTAAAGCTGCCGTCTCGCGCGTGCACACAGCTCAGGACACTGAGCAGCAACGTTTCTCTTCCTTCAGGTTGACTGTACAGCCAACTCCAACACCTGTAACAAGTATGGAGTGAGTGGTTATCCCACTCTGAAGATTTTTCGCGATGGTGAAGAGGCAGGAACCTACGATGGGCCCAGAACAGCAGGTAGAAACTTGCCAATCTCTGTACATACAGCAATAGTGCTGGCAGGAGGTCTGTGTTCTGTAGACAGTTTGTGATGTTCAATGTAATGGGGTGCAAAGGAGGGGGAACCCTTCTCTCCTCCCCCAGCTCCTTGTTGGGAGTGGCCTGGATACTTCTTCTCCCTTAAAAGGCAATTTAAAGGTTATATTTGAGTCACAGTGTCCTTGATGAGCAGTATCCAGGAAATGGTTGATGGAAAGACCTCGTATAGATAACCTCTTGGTACGTATGCCTTGCTGATCCCTGGGTTGCACGAGTATCCATCTCTCTCTGACCAGGCCTCTTGAAAAACATGACTTCTCACAGTACAACCTTTTCTGGTAGCAAGCCAGAAGCTCTTAATATGAGAATGTTGGAAAGATTTATTTATTTATTTGGTAATTGCAGTCATCTAAAAAGCTCTCCCTTTTAGATCCCTTCTTGCATGAAGTTGATGCTTGCGCTGCTTCATATAGTATCTCTTTTGTGGGAAGTGGAGTTAGGGATGCTGAAGAATCAGATTTTGTTTTGAGAAGCTTAAAAAAGTCTTGTGGAGCATTGTATAGATCCCTTTAATAATTAGGAGCTTCTTTTTGTTCAGATGGGATTGTCAGTCACCTCAAGAAGCAGGCGGGACCTGCCTCAGTGGCGCTCAGCTCTGCGGCCGACTTTGAGAAGTTCGTTGGCGATAAGGACGCCTCCGTGGTGGGTGAGTAGAGCGGCTCCCCAGGACCCCCTGGGGGTGCACAGTGACAGGAGAAGCGCAGGATCGCAACCGGTGACGGGGGAATTGGAGCTGGATGTGAGCAAGGAAAAGTTCTTCATAAGAGTCACAAAGCCCTCGCACGCATGCACAGAGGGAGGTTGAAACCTTCAGCCTTGGAGGTCTTAAACTCAGTTTGACAAAGCTCTGAGCAACCTGATCTTACCTTGGGGCTGGTTCTGGTTAGAGCAGGAGGTTGGAGCTGATGCTGTTTGTGGATTCCTTCCAACCTGAGTTTCTGACTCTTTTTTTTTTTTTTTTTTTTTTTTTTTTTAATTCCTCCTGTGGTTCTTTGACTATCAGACTTCCTGTCACCACAGTGTCCTTTAAAAGTTTGTAGCTGTTTTGACTGACTGACAACAGATACTCAGATACTTCAGAAGCTATCCAAGGGTGACATCTTAAGGTGTTAGGCTGTCAACAGCATCATGTGTTTTGATCATGAATGAATATGGTAACAGCAACTTTCCTTTGTGTGGATTAGATTGTAATAATGGAAGTACAGCTACATGGGAATTAATCAGCATCCTTAAACTTGCTGCGTATCCCTGCCTGCTGTTGTCACTAGTGGTGTTGCATTTGGTTGCGAGCAGAAATCCCCATGCTCAAAAGGCAGTTGCTTCCTGTGCTGGGTGGGTGGACATCAGCTTGGGTTGCTGAGCCAGACAAACCCTTTAGTAGCTTCCTGCTGGTAAAAGGGAGGGAATATAGACATTAAAAATGGAAGAGAACCTGTCAAAAGAAGAGGGCCTGGGCATGCATTTGAAGACTTAATTTAGAAGAGGTGCCCCCATGCATTACAAAGACAGTGATATGAACTGCACAGTAACTGCTGCTGAGTCAGTTTGGGGTCACCATCTGTCTTTCTGCTGCAGGTTTCTTTGGAGATGCATCTGGTGATGCTTATTCAGAATTCATGAAAGCTGCTAACAATCTAAGAGATAACTATCGCTTTGCACACACCAGTGAGGAAGAACTGGTGCAGAAATACGAGGAAGATGGAGAGTGAGTTGCTCAACATAAGCATGCATTACTATCAAGATGTTTAGAGCAAATTCAGGGATTTCACATAACTTCTTAAGTGGGTTTACCTTCTGAGCATAGCTTAAGATATTCTTATTTGTTTGCTTTTGTTTGTTCCCCACTGCCACTAACTCCTTTTTCTCCTTGTGGGATTAAGGTAGAATAACAACGAAACTGCTTCTTGTTAAAACTGCTATTGTGGCCTTTAAAATTCCCTGAGTACCTCTGGCTCAGTGAGTGTTCATCAGGTGCATAATACCTGAACAGAGGTATTTTGCTTCTCCGTTGGTCTTCATGTTTCGTGTGGGTATTTTCTTTTAAGTTTTCAACTTTGAAGGCCTCAGCCTGTCTGAATAATGGGACAGGGCCTGCTAGGTTGCTGTAGAGCAGCTGCCCCACCAGCAACTGGACAACCTCACTGAACCTGTGAACAGTGACTTGGGCGGGGATTGAATTCTTACTTTCTGTAGCTGCCACTCCTAGGCAATTCAGAGCTGCTTTAAACTCATTTGTGCTCTCTCTTTCCCCTCAGAGGCGTAGTGTTATTCCGTCCTCCACGCCTGGCAAACAAGTTTGAAGACAGCTCTGTGAAATACCCAGAAGATAAAATCACCAGTGGAAAGATCAAGAAATTTATCCAGGAAAACATGTGAGTGATGCCTCAGCAGATGTGTGATAGTGGCCTGAGTTCAGCTCTGTCAGGGCTTGTTCTCTGCAGCTGGCGTTACTGCCACTTCCTGCTCAAGGGCTGGCCCACAATGTGTCTTGCAAACGTCATCTCCCTTGGGGACCATCTTGTTTCTGGTAGCCCTGATGTGGCTGTTGGTGTTTACAGTCCATACTGAACCAGCCACGCTTCTCTCTAAAATATAGTGAGCTTCCAGAGAGGTGTCAGCTTTGGTCTCCATTAGCTTTAAACATGTTAACTGGTGTTGTGGCTAGAGGTGCAGATTGGATTTCCCATCCTGGCACATGACTGACAAAGGGGTTGCTTGGATCGTGCTGGATGCTGACATGTGAAGCTCTCCTTTGGGGAGGAAGCAGGACTGTGCTGTATCAGGCCTGTTCTGGGAGGGCCCGGGTCCTGGGCAGCAGGACTGAAGCTGCTAACCTCTGTTTCACTGGTAGCTTTGGCATCTGTCCACACATGACTGAAGACAACAAAGACCTGATCCAGGGGAAGGACCTGTTGGTGGCATACTACGATGTGGACTATGAGAAGAATGCAAAGGGCTCCAACTACTGGCGCAACAGGTAAGGAAGCAGATGAGCACCTTCCCCCCCGCCCTTTGTTTTGTGTTTCCTGCATTAGTATTGTTCCATAGTTCAGTTTTACATGTAAACAAAATGAAGAACTTTAATTTACTTATGGTAGATTTCAGCTGTTGGGGTGGTTGCTGTCTGCACAGCCCAAAATATAGAGTGTGTTTATCTTTTGAAACCTCCCCGGTTAGGGTTTTGGATCTCTAGTCATTGGATGCTACTCGAGACCTCAGAACAGAAGATTCCTTACTGAGGTGGTGTGAGATGCTGTCCTTTGCATCCTTGGGAGCTGGGACGCTCCCAAGCTGGTGGCAGAGGGGGGCAATGAAAGCACACAGGGCTTGCTTCTGCTCTGAGTGAAGCCTCTGCTTTTCAGCAGCATTTCTCAGGACTTCTCTGTAGAACATATCACTCCTCATCAAGGTGTTTTGTGTTCAGTGTCTGCCTGGGTTTGAAAGGTGTTATATCATGCAGAAAATGCTCTGTTCAGTATTCATGGGAATCGCCTCTTTTCCCCCTCCAGAGTCATGATGATTGCAAAGAAGTTCTTGGATGCTGGCCACAAACTGTCTTTTGCTGTCGCTAGTCGGAAAACCTTTGGCCATGAGCTTTCAGAGTTTGGTCTAGACAGCAGCACGGGTGAGGCTCCTGTTGTTGCCATCAGAACAGCCAAGGGAGAGAAATACGTCATGCAGGAGGAATTTTCGTAAGTTGTTGAACTTAGCAGTATTGCCTCTCACTAGATAGGCTGTGATCTGTGAAAAGCTCATGCTGCATTATCCTGATAGAACTGGAAAGCTGGAAGTTTCTGTAGGAAAATGACTGCTGGATCAAAATATCCCCTAGTTGCCGGGTGTCCTTTCCTGCTTGGTACAGGACTTGCAGCCCCTTCTATTGTTTAATGCAAAAGTAGAGAATTTAATCCAAGATATATCAAGTCTTTAAGAAATAAGATGCACTTAGGGATACGTATGGAAAAGGCTGCACCTCTTTTTGTGGCTGGGGGGCCTAAAACGTGGAATGGAGTGTGTCCACCGCCTGTCAGGACCCTGACAGTGTCTGTCACGCCTGTTCCGGGGTCTTCTAAGCTGGCACCAGGCTGGTGTTCTCAAGTGCAGGTGACATCTGTTCCGTGGGTGGAAGGAACTTAATTCGGCCTTGAAAGTTATCCTCTCTCCTCCTGCATGTGTCATGAGGGCTGTAAAATGTCATTTTACTTTCAGCCGTGATGGAAAGGCTCTGGAGAGATTCTTGCAAGATTACTTTGATGGAAACTTGAAGAAATACCTGAAATCAGAGCCTATCCCTGAAAGCAACGATGGGCCTGTGAAGGTGAGCACCCCTGTGCCTAGGGTAGCAGCACCTACCAGTGCATGAAGGGCAGTGTCCGGCAGCAGCTTCTGGTCGTGGGGTTATGTCCCACACTGCGAGTGCTCTGTGGTGGTATTCTCAGGAAATCTGTGCTGTGATGCACAGGAGAGCTCATTAGCTTTGCACTGCAGTTTTCTGAGCCAAGGGAGAAAAGCAGCCTGCAGTTCTGATTTCCGATCAGAGTAGCTGCTGCTGTGCACTGGAAGTGACGCAGGCCTGCTGCATTGGCCTGTGCTCCCTCACAGCATGGCTTTCAAGCAGGTCATAGCTTTATGTATTACTAAAAATCTTACTTTTTATCCATCTGGGTAAATTCTGTGTTGAGTGAAAGTATTTCATGTCATGGCTTTGTAATGGTGTGATAATAGAGTGGAAGTTGCTGCTTGTTTTTGTGAATGAAGATGTCCTTGGCCTATCTAGCATAAGTGATAAAAATGATACCTTGGTGTGGGATTTGTTGGGATTAAAACAAAAAAGTCAACTTCCCCCTCGTTCCCTAAACCTCACTTGTGTGTCGTGCCTATATCTCATGACAGGTTTTTATCTGTAAGTATAGCATGTTACAGCTTGGTGAAGGGCTGTGTGTCTTGTCGTTTTGATGCTTGTTATGTAGTTGTGATTTGACGATAACTGTTTGCTGTGGGAAGTCCAAGCTTTCCGGGGCAGAGTGAACAGGCCATGTCATTTTATTTCCCCTTACTGTTGTCTTTACCTCTTAATTTCTGTGATCGAATACTATCAGGTGGTGGTTGCTGAGAACTTTGATGAAATTGTTAATGCAGAAGACAAAGATGTCCTCATAGAGTTTTATGCACCCTGGTGTGGCCACTGCAAGAACCTGGAGCCCAAATACAAAGAACTGGGGGAGAAGGTAGGTCCAGGAGTTCCACAAAGACAAATTGGAATCTTACACGCTAAAAACTCCTGTGGGCTCTGTCTGGCCTAAAGTAGCATAACTGTGGCTTCCTATGCACTTTGAGGCTTGGCAGCACCTGGGCATCTCTGTGAATGTAAAAGTGAATTAGCAGGATCTGGAGCATGATAACAAAGTCATTGGTGGGTCTCTTCTGTGACACAAATATTCCCTGATTGAGTAACTGGTCTCAAATGACAGAACTCTCTTTTGGGATGTGGCCAATTATAGTCTCCTGTTCAGTCGAGGACAATGCTACCTCACAATTTGTTAGAATCATAAAATAGAATCATAGAATCATTATGGTTGAAAGAGACCTCTAAGATCGAGTCCAATCATTAACCCTTACTCAACAGACCAGTAAAGAGCTTTAGAAGCATGGCCTTGTAGCTACCACTTATTTCTCTGCTCTTAAAGCTTGTCAGAAACATCAGCTGAGGATGGTTCATACTGGCACGCTTCTCTGGCCTCAATCCCGGTTTCTCAGCCCTGCACATTGTTACAGCCCCTGCTAGCCCAGAACAAGTGCCTGATAGTGTTGTATCAGGATTTAATAGTGACAGAAACTTTATCATGGATTTGACTAGTGTTTCTCTCTTAGGCTGTCAGGCATCCTTCCTACCTGAGCACTCTCAACCCACAGTTCACTTTCTAAAAGATTGGACGAATGCAGTTACTCTGGGCTCAGTGTTTCCCACGAGTTATGGCAGACTAATGCAGCAGGTAACACTAGGTGGTGTGCTGCATACACCCAGCTGAGGGAGGACATGTACCCTGTGCCCCTGTTTATGCAGAAAACAACTGCTCCAAAGAAAGCTTTCTGTGTTTAGTGTGTGCTGTCTTTGACATAGCTGTTTTAGGAGGTTCTGGTAGATCAATAACTACCTTGGACTGCTTATTAATATTTTATTTCCACCAACAGCTCAGCAAAGACCCCAACATTGTCATTGCCAAAATGGATGCTACAGCCAATGATGTGCCTTCTCCGTATGAAGTCAGAGGGTAGGTGTTCCCACTGATTGACTGCTGCTCTAATGGAAGGGTCCAGGCTTCTGTCTCTGACCAGCCGCCACTGTGGGGGAGCTTAAAGTCTCCCAGGCTTTTGGCATGCTCTTGCTGCATAGCAAAGCATCAGGAAATCAAGTGAAGTGAGTGACTTCCATCTGTCCTGATTCCTTGGGATTCTAGTGTCCTGGCCTTGGCTAAAGGTCTGTCTTGCTGACAGCTTCCTCTGCTTTTGAATCTGCTGTAGTTTACAGTACACTGTTCTTAGCAGTGTAAAAAATGATATTGGGCTGGTGTGCCAGAGCTGCCCACGCGGCTGCCGTGTTCCACCAGGGGCCTGTGGGGGACAGGTCTCCTCGGTGAGAGATGGTGTGATTATTTTTCTGGAAGAGTTTTCTGCAGAAAACCGAACGCGTTAGGAACTGAGATGTCTCTTCTCTTCCCCAGCTTCCCCACCATCTACTTTGCTCCGGCTGGCAACAAACAGAGCCCAAAGAAGTATGAGGTGAGTGTCTGGCCGCTGTAGGAGCGTGGGGATTTGTGGAGAGATGAGGCAGAATCCAGGTTTGCGGGCAATGCCGAGTCTCCCCGGAGTTGCTGATTGCGCTCCAGCCCTGTTGCCCTGGGAACGCGCCTGGTGGTTCCTGCTGGGAATGCTCTGCCGCAGGCCCGGAGGGAGAGCTCTGCTTCCTTTGCCTCGGTCTTCTGCTTGGCACCTGAACTGCCCCCCAGCAAAGACGTCCGCAGGGACTCCAAGCATTGCCTTATTTCTTTGTGCTTTCTGCAGGGTGGCAGAGAAGTGAGTGACTTCATTAGTTACTTGAAGCGAGAGGCAACCAATACCCCTGTGCTGCAGGAGGAAGATAAAACCAAGAAATCCAAGAAGAAAGCAAAGGAGGATTTGTAAAGAGCCCACTCTCCATCTAGTCAGGATGAGCTCTGTGTCAACTGAGGGAGCACTGGGCAGCCTGGGGTCAAGTCTGGGTTGTGGAGAGCCAGTGACCAGTGCCATGTGGGCTGAAGGGACCCAGCTGCTGTATCTAGTTCTGTTTAATTCCTTGCCGTCTCTTAGCTGCACTGTCGTGGGGCTCCCCAGACTGGTTTGTTTTGTGGTTTGGGAGGGGGTGGGGGGCAGGGTTATTTTCTAATTTTTTTTGTACATCTGGAGAAGTGAAACAATAAAATGACCCCCTTAAACCTAAGTTTCTCAGTCCTTTGGAGACCTTTCAAAGACAGGATTCTGCTGTGTGGTGGCAAGAACTTCCTCCTGTGAATCTAGTTTAGAGAACTTCTAGGCGGCTTCATTTTCTAGACCACAAGCCCAGCCTTGCCCTCTTGCTCATTTAGAGAGGCACAGTCCCGAGGTGGCTCTGTGCTGCACGGCAGGGGCTTGGGCCACACGGAATCTCATCACTGATGCTTCACTTGTCACCCTGGGCCTGATGGCTGCTCACGCTGCTTCAGTGAGCTGCGAGTGGGTAGCACCTGATGGGGCAATTAAAACCTGTTAATTATAAAGCCATTATTTTAGTTGAAGTGGTAGGAGAAAACCCTTTTGCGGTTTTTTGGGTTTTTTTTTTTTTTTTTTTTCCTGGAGGAAGGGGAATACAGCGCTGTGCTGCAGTCAGAGTGTGTGGGCTGTGACTGGCCGCCTCCACCGGCCTTTCCTTGTTTTGTGACCAAAATGTGCCTGCTGGAAAGGAAGCTGGGGGTGAGCTGAGGCCCTTGTGCTGGGTTCCTGTTGGGCAGTGTGAGTTGAGGGACTGGAACCTTAAACCACACTGCTGTGCTGTAGCAGTAACCATTGATAAGAGCAAGCAGTTGATTTGGGGGGTTTTTCCCCTTTCACGGGGCTGGGCACCAATTCTTTATTGCTGCTTGAATTCTCTGGGTACAGCAGATGATACAACGCTCAGAACATGGTGCCATGGCTACAGCAGCTGTGCAGAATCAGTTCTGAAATACCAGAATTTCTTCCCCAGCTGCATCTTTGCATATTGGTGCTTCTGGCTGCCAGCTGCTTTGTGTCACAGCAAATGTTAAGGTACTGGGTGGCAGGGAAGTATGACATTAGCGATGCTAGAGCAAAATCTAAAGCCCTTCCCAGGTGCCTCAGGCCTTCTTGGTCTGGCACAGGCCACAGCAAAGGGCCCCTGAACCCCTCGCACGGCCTTGGCTCTGTCCTGGGCACAAGGGGCAGAGAGCCAAGACCCTGGCCCTCTCGTGCAGGGAGCGGCAAGGCTGGATGTGACGGGTCCCCTGGAGCAGCTTGTTCCGAGTGGCACCCAGGCAGCTGTGCGCTGTGGGGGGCAGCAGCACCCGGGGGATTCTGCAGTCTAACTCCTGCCCAACAGGCTTTGCTGGGCACTTCTGAAACCTCTTCTGTGCTCCAGCGGGTCGCAGGCCCAGACCCAGAGGAGCTGGGAGGGACACGACTTCCGCAGCTTGCCTAGGAGCTCCCACCCCCTTCAAATTGAAGGATCAGGTTTTTGATGTGCGACAGCTTCTGGTGGAGGTACTCGCAGCGGCGCTTCTCCTGCTGGTAGCTGGGATATGTCTGCGGGGGAAGCACAGGTCAACTCCTGCAGGGAAGCGAGTCCCTGTCCTGCGCCCGCTCTTACCCTCTTGAAGTGGCCGTATTCGCGCAGAATCGTAGCTTCGAGTGCCTGAAACCCAAGACTGTGGATGAGCGGGACGGTGGGAGCTGCGCGGTCCCCACCCCGGGCTCCTGCACCTGCCTTGCGTTCCTCTGTTCCCGCTTCCAGAGTCTTCATTCTGGCTCCCAGCTGAACAAATCTCCGGCTCACGCCACCAATGCGGGCGTGCAGGTAGCGGTACTCGGCGTAGTCCGCACTGAACGCCGCCTCATAGGCTCTGCACTGTTCTGCTGAGCGGATGGTGCCGTATTTTCTGCCACAACCAGAGAAAAGGCTGGTTCTTCCCGCACCTGCGTGACCCCTGCACATAAAAGAGCCCTTGTGCTGGGCCAGGGCTGCACGGCGAGGAATGGGCAATGCCATGATTGCACTGCCTCCCTGCTATGACCTCGCTGCAGGGGCAGGCAGCTCCATCTCCCTCCACAAACCGCTGCGGGACGGCCTTTAAACTGCTCCTAACAAGGGAGTCCTGGGGCAGCGAGGGTCCGTGTTTCACTTACCGCAGGTAGTCCGGGACGTCCGCCACAGACAAGCTGCTGGGCAGTGACCTGGCCCCTGGCAGGAGCAGAGACCACAAGGATTAGGGAGCTCCAGATTGGGTCTCCTCCGCAGCCAGCAACGCCCTGCGCTACCTGCAGGGCTCACCGCAGCGCACCGGCACACATGGAGCCCTGTGTCCTGCGGGGAGCTTGCAGGGGGCTGGGGATCGTATCGCAGGGCAGAGATGCTGTGGAAGGGATGCAGGGGCAGAGCTATGCTCAGAGCCTCGAAGGGCTCCCCAGGGCAGCAGGGCACTATGGAGCAGCAGCCGAGGCTGTGGGCAATGGACCCAGGTTTGTGCTCCCTGCTCCTC
>NW_010589641.1:0-32200 GCF_000705375.1 Tinamus guttatus
AGGTTTATTTAGCAGTGAACTGCACTCTTAGGGTTCCATCCTCCACCTATTTTTTGTCATATTTAATGAAACATGGCTATATCACTGGCTGACAATATGGTAAGCTATGGAGTTGTGCCTCGAATGTAGACTGATTTTTTTTTTTTGTATATACATACGTGGTGGTGATTGATTGCCAGGTGATCACCGGCAAACTAAATACTTCATTACTGGAGAGTGGCATAGATATTTTATTTCTGCTATTTGTATTTTCCTTGTGCACAGACTTGAGTGATTCATCTGAGAAATAAAATGGATTTAATCTGTGTTCCATACTACAGGAACACATACTCAGCTGGCACAACTGATACCACTGTCTGAAAAAACCTTAAGCTTAAGGAAAACGCTGAGTAACCACTGATCCATGCTGCCTTCCCACGAAGAACATAAAGCTTATGCTACTGGGTTTTTGCAGAACACAAGGTTTTACCAAAATTGCTTGTAGCTGTACGATTACAAAAGCACTGTTCTGTGATGAGGGGAAGTGAATTTGTTGAAAATAACCCAAGCCAGAAAAGATTATTTTTCAGCCTGTGCTTATTAAACTGCTCTTTAAGTGCAGTGTGCAATCACTATCTGCAATCTGCAGTTCCTTCCTGTGCTACAGCACCAGGGAGCTCTGGAGGCAGAAGGGGAAGACAGGATCTTTTTTTTTTTCTTGAAGGTCTCGGATATATCACACTGTGTGTTTGTTTGCACAGTGGCTAAAACAACCAGCCTTGGCCCCCAGTGTGTTTACCTCGTACTATGACATAAATAGTATCTACAAAGAGCACCAAAAGACGAGTCCACAGTACAGCTCAGGGGCAATATCTAGGCTGGTGATTGCTGGGAGATGCTGCAAACCTTTTCTTCAAATAAAGCAAAAACCCCCATTTCAAAACAACCATTCTTCCCTCAACTTGCACTCCTTCTCTCCCTGCTGCCTGCCTTGCTCCACCCCCATTAACAGCTGTTCCACACACCATTTTCTGACTACACCTGGCCAAAAATCAACAGTCAAGAAATGTGGGAGACAGAGAGATAAAGACATTTCCTCCTCTTCCTCTCACCTGTGGGTAAGGTTGAAAAGGGAGAAAGGAGAGAACCTTGTGCCATCGGGCAGGGCTTTTGCTAGGGATACAGGGTTGACAATGCCAATGACAGGCATCAGGATGTAATCCTGATCGCTTTATTTTGCCTTTATATAAATAGATTCCATTTGAAACAGCCTTCATAGCACAGCACTAAGTGGACCCAGTGGCATTTCATTATTTTTGCAGGTTCTGCATTCAGCAGATTTCAAATTTTACAGCCGTTGCCTGGGAAGTGGCCTGTGCTCTGTGGCCTGTAATTCTACCACCGTAACATTAGAAATCGGCAGCAGCTTCCACGATCAAACACCCTCACTGCGGTCACTGCTGCTTGTAGCTGAGTATCTGTGATGGGGTTGCCAGACTCCCTGTGTGCACCCAAGCTCCCTGCAGGAAAGGAAGGCCTTGCTTCTGCAGGGTTTGTTTTGCTCGCTTCCAAGAAGGGATTGTATTGTGGTAGATCCAGCCTGTCTCCTTTTAGTGCTATACTGGAAAGGTTCGGCCTTTGCCCTTTTATTGAAGCTTTTTATAATATAGTTAAAAATACTATCATACAAAGTCTGTGAGTGCCTTCTTTGGGTTTATGACAGAGGGAGCTGAGTATGGGACATTCAAATAACAAGGAGAGAGTTCAGTGTTAGGTGTCATCGTGTGCATGAGGATCAGGCTGTAGCATTTAACAGCTGTGTTTTTCCTCTCTCTCCCTCTCTCTATGCTAATTGAAGGCCTGGATTAAGGGACACCTGCTCAGAATAGTTCCCAGGCAGTCTCACTTGCATGCATTTTCTGGCCTATGGATTTCTGCTTCCTAAATCAAATTGGTTCTGCTGATACCACAAGGGCACAAGATCTCAGTAAAGACCTTACCTCTGCATTCATAAATGGCTTTTTACACAAGCTTCTAGGTGGGAGGTTGTGGTTGGCTTGGGGGACTTGCTTTCTCTTTGCTTAAACAAACAACAGCAACAAAAAGCTCATTTTTAATTGGAGTTGTCATTTACACAGCCCTGGGCCTTGTGCAGATTTGCAGCTGCGTAAGTAAGTGGGAATAGGTAGCAGTAATGGGTGTTTCTGTGACTGTTCAGTGTGTGCCTAATCCCCCTTGTTCTATCTGCTAGAGTTGTAGAGGATTGTGGCTATCCTCTGGAATGTTTGACATATATAACTACTAGCTAGACAGCTAAGAGGAATCCTAAGTGGTAGCCTTTGCTCCAAAATCTCGACAGTTTCATCACATGGCAATTACATTAATTTTAACTTTGGTTTCTCTCTTTCTTTCTCCTCTGTCATAATATAACTAGCTACCTAGGCAGTTATTCCTTGCTGACCCACCTCTTCCCAACCCTGAAACTATTAGGATTTTGAGGCCATTAGCACAGTTTGCACTTTAGTTTGATGATGCCTTCCGCCTCCGCATACAAACATATCTAAATATGCTAGTCAACTGTTGCCTAGAAAAAAAAAAAGTATTTTTTTACACATTACTTGTTATAATATTTATGTTTTCAACTTCCATAGGTGTGAGGTTGAACACCAAACACTGACCTCACTGGTCTCAAATGTTTTGGCTGTGGGCAGTGCTTTCCAGGCATGTCCCTCATCTGATCAAGCTCTCCTTTGCACCAGCTTCCCTCCAGCAGACCAGCCTCGTGAAAGTTAGACTAGCAAATGCCCCTGTGGAAATCTGCAGCATATTAAAAGGCAGGAACTAGCTCAGGGAAAAGGAAAGCGAGTGTTTTTACTTGTTACCTCTATCTTCTAAATCTCCTTTTGAGAACATTACTGCCCTCCTCCTACTTCCTTTGCTCAAATACGTATTGCTTTATAAATGTTAAATCCGTGCTCATGGTCTCCAGGAGCATCAAAATGAACAAAATGACTTTTAGAAAGATGATCATAAAATTATCTAAGGGTTACCTCATCATTTATGTTAAGACCTTGGTTCTTCGCATGTTCTCTGTCACAGCGGTGAAGGTATTTGTTGTAGCCCTCTGGTCTTTTAAAAATGGAATCGTAAGTGGAAACACTCCCTGCCTTGAGAAAAAGGGAGGAAAAAGGCTTATAGGATTGTTCAACTTTATAGAATATATGTACTCAAAACAACAGTTAAACAGCGCACATGCAGCCTTACATGATGGCAGTTGTAACATTACTGAGTTACTCTTAGCAGATTTCAGAATCTTGGAATCTCAGACTTGTTAAGGTTGGAAGGGACCTTTGTGTCATTTGGATAGTCTGGAATAAATTCATCTAGTGATAGTTTTTGGAGCTTTTTCTTTTATGTATACAGCTCATCTCTGAAGTTTCCATTGTGGGAATTTTTCTCTGTTTTCCTTTGTAATCTATTGTAACTTTTGAAGTTTTGGCCATTTATTTATTTATTTGACTTTTCCGTATCTGAACTTTCTATTTTCCTTCTTAAGTGCCTAAACTTGTCAAATGACCTGTCACTGTAATGCAAAGGGAAAGCAGGTAGTTTCAAAATTCATTTGGAGTAAAAAAAAACATAGTTATCCTGTAAGAGAATCACCTTTTAACTTGTGAATAAAGCAGAATTCTGATCAGTCTAGTGATGTGCCAAACTGGTAATGTTGTGAAAGCAAGTAGTGTGCGTAAAAGCATATTTGTCGTGTTTAAAAAAAAGCCCAAACCAGCATATTATTGCATTTATGATATCTGCTGACCTCTTTACCACCTAACAAGTAATATGGAAGACCTGTTCTGCTAAGAAATGTATTAATGAAATGCAATCAAGAAATTCTGTGCATGTATTTCATTTGAAGGAAAGAAAAGCAAAGAAAGACCTCTGTTGTAATATGCTGTTACTTGTTTATGAGTATCATTAAAATATTCATATTCTGGTAAAGATGTCAATTCTTATCACTGATTTTTGTGCACAAATTGCTGCACATCTGAAAAGGAATCTCTTTTGTTGGATTTTTTTTTTGACTATAAGTTTACTTTAGTAAAAAAGTTACTATAATTTTACTGAAAAATTTAGTGTAAGCGTGTAATTTAGCCCTCAAAAAATTCTTCTTTTATGAGTATTACCTTTTCCACTGCTGTGCTCCAAAAATACTCAAATCAAGGCAAGGCAGGCCAAGAAGGCTACAGGAGCCTCACTCTTTTCAGAGCTGAAAACAGAGAGTTTAGTTTTTGGCCTATTTTGCCCTTTTCTCAGAAACCATGAAGCCTCATAGAATTTCAGGCATATTTAAAAGCATCTGATTTATCAGCTGTGTTATGTCCCTACACCCTTGCTTTCACCTTTCCTCCCCACGCTATCATCAATTTTATTCATAACGTTAAAGGAGGTTCCACCAGGAACTAGTAACTTATTTGCTGCCTTGTTCTTATCCACATGGTATTATTTGCCCATTGCTTACTACTTGTGCCAGAGCAGGCAACTTGGTCTTTCTGGAACTTGCAGATAGGTAGCCAGCATGTTATACTGAAAGCCAGCCCTGTCCCAGATAATCTGCTCAAAGATATTCTGCCAGAAATGTAAAGATGCTTCCATGCTCAAGATACTTCTTTACCCCTCTGCACATCAAGCCCCATCTAATCGTGCAGTACCTAGTGGCTGCATATTCTGCATGTTTTGACTGTATTCACGTACTTTGCTAATAAGTCTTTGCTATTTTTTTCTCCTTGTTGTTAAATGCTGACATAGTAGACCTAGGTTGACAGTGTGCATAGGGAAGCTGTTTTTTAAAGCTGCCAGAGCAAGTCAATCTTGTAGAATTGACAAGCAAGTCGTCCTCAAGGTGAGCACCCTCTCCATACTGCTACTAAATTTAAGCTCTTTGCAAGCATTCATTAATATGTCAGGCATGCATATGAAATGGATCCTTCCTCATGTCACAGAAGGGGAAACACAACACAGGCTGCCTACAATAACTTGTGGAAAGCAATATAGGGACATTATATAGGTAATTGTCTCAAAAGGGATCAAAAGGCAGGAGTTCCTGGCTTCTGGCCATATGCTGAGGCTTCCTCTATTTCTGTTTGCTTCAGTCTCTGACATACAGTTGATTTTAGGTCACTAAAGATGAAAAAAGGAATGAAATTTTCTTTCCTATATAAATAAAAATTAACTGTGCAGAAGAATAGTCAAATCTGTCTCTCCCGCCAGCCAAGGCCTGCCTTGTGTAGAAACCTATTAAACAGATGTTATCACTTTCCGTTTCCATGCCACTGGAGTAGCATTTTCTGCAAACCAGGTCATCTGGAGTGTGAAAGCGGACTTTCTATTGTAAACAAAGGCTCTACCATATGGTTGCTAATTTCCTGCAGCCAGGATATATGTTCTCTTTGCAAGTCCCATCGGCTCTGGGCATGTCACAGTCAGCCCTCTGCCCTTGCCTAGCTTTGCTGTGGCGCTCACCTCCCTGCCTTAGTTTGTTAAGCATGACATTAACTCTGCTCGCCAGGTCTGGGCTCAGAGCAACTTCCCACGGAAAAGCTGAGATCTGCATAGGAGAATCTAAGATGATAAATCTATCAATCAGGACTACCCAGTCAATGCTGGAAAGAGATTGGCTCTTTCAAGAAATGTATAAGGGAGGCACTTAGGGACATGATGTAACGGGCATGGTTTTGAAGGGCTTACGGTTGGACTCGATGATCTTGATGGTCTTTTCCAACCATAATGATTCTATTACTCTATGACCAGCTTTGCTCTGGATTCTGCACCCCTTCCAGTCCCCAGGGACATGACCAGCATCCCACATATTGCTGGTCATCACTGGCCAGCGCGCTGCATGTTCAGCAGCCTGCCATTTGGGAGGGGAGATGATCCACAGCATACGTGCACTAGGTTATAACACAATTGGAAAAAGAAAGGGGAAAAAAAAAAACTTCTGAGAGGAATCACTTGAAACTAGAAAGTTTCAATTTGTGAATGCCAAGGGGAAGAGATCAACTCTTTGAGGCCTAAAATGCTCAGTTCTGGAGAGGAGAAATGCTTGTCAACTCGGGATTTCCCTGGAAACTAAGGCTAAGTAGCTCCCTACCCAGGGCTAAATGTTGTGAATCACATTTTAAGACTTGTAACTTTCAGCAAGTGCCATAATGGGAGGTTTAGAGACTTCACACAGGGCTACAGGACTTCATTCCAGTCCTGTCTAAATTTATATGACATTCTATGTGTTACATTATCCGAGAGCCTTTACAAACTTAGGTTAAACTACTCTGCAAGATATAGCAATTCTGAAAGATACTCTGAAATCATTTTTAGTCTTCTGAAAATTATTCTTAAAGACTTGTATCTACAAGTGTTGCAAAACCCAATTGTGTTGGCAGTTAAGACCAGGATTTTATAGGTATTGTCATAAATATATATTGCTATATTACATGGCTGTTACAGACACTTCAGAGCTTTTTATAGTTTTTTTTTTGTGTGTGTGTGTGATAAAGCTCTTCAGTGTCTCATGTGACTATCTTTCAATGGTTTATACCATTTCTGATTAAAAGAAGTAACTAAAGCTTAGATTGATGGCTCAGAGAATGAGGAGAAAAACTCATATACTAAAGCACAAAGCGTTGGGGTGGGGTGAGTCTCCTGCCTTTTTTGTATTAAAGGTGAGCACGTGCCTGGAAAGGGAAGGTCTCATAAAAGGGTTGCTAATAGTGGGTGTTTGACTGGGTAAACAAGGCTCTGCTCCCCCCTCATTTTCTATACGCATGTGAGAAGCATCGGTTACCCTTTGCACAGGCAAAAATTTCTCATACAGTGCCAAGTTACCATGGTAGATTGCCTAGCTCCAAGCAAAAGGGCGACATTTTGTTGTGCCTGATTTAGGAGGACTTTAAAATATTAATGGGATTTCTTTCCAAACACTTGAGTGACTTCGTCTCTTGTGATGAGGCGTAATCCATTATTTAGCGATTAAATGCGATTTAATTAAATTGTGCAGAGGTCTCCCACCAAGTTTTGTTATTCTGCGTCTCCTTATTGAATTCCCCGGGGCTCTCCGCAGCTCTCACCATTTATAATATATAAATTTATTACTGTCCCCAGCCTCCAGATCATGCTCTGGGGAGGAAGCACCTCCTAGCTGTGAAGTGCCTTTTCAGACATACATTGCTTTACTTTGGCGGGATGAGTGCTGACTGTGGGGGCCCATCTCTTCTTAAAATTAGTTCATATATACATACATATGTGCCTTTGGTCCTCACCTTGGCCTCCCGGTGGAAGTAGCTGAGCTCGGGTGCATCCTGTCGCCCCGGCGGGATGTAGCTGAAGGCTGACTGGGCCGACAGCGGCAGCCAGTGCTTCCTCCCGGCCGGAGCAGCCAGCCTCTCCTCTCCCTGCTCCTCATCCTCATCCCTCTCCTCCTCCTCCTCCCTTGCGTGCTGGGAGCTCTGCATGGCTGCACGGAGCGGCCCTCGGAGGAGGCCTGGCCCTGTTGTGCGGTCTCCAGGTAACGCTGGCTGGGAGCAGCGCCAAGGCCAGCAGCAAGGCCGGAATTGCCACAGAATTCCAGTGGCAGAAATTCCTGGAGACTTCTGGGATTGCGAGTCTAGAGGAGCTTGGGGCAGCTCACGCCAGGGACCCCTGCATCAAAAGCTTTGGTTTGTAGTCAGCTTACCAAGGAGAAGAAATGGAACCTGCTCCACTTTAGGGAGTAGTATTACCCTCCTGCGACTCGACTGCTAAGACCTCTGCATTTTGAACAAGACAATTTGTATTTTTAGAGCCAGAAAGTAGTTGAGGCTCAGCGATTTGGCTCACGTCCTTGCAGTTTGGCCTCACTAAGTGTCAGATCGCCGTGTATATCTGGCTCTTCTCCGAGCCATGAAGCACCGATGGACCCTTCCAGCAACTGCTGTAACCCATCGTCCTGGCAGGAGAGGCTGCAACAAAAATGATTCCCACATTGCTGCTGAATTTCCTAGATTCTCCTGCTTTGAATATGGCACCAGTCCTCTCTTTCGTGAGGCCAAGACCAAGGCCATCATTGCACACAGTGCTTATTTCATCTGGAGCCCCTGTTAGCCACAGCGCACGCTTGTCCCAGACAAGGGGGCACTTTAGGGCGCTCTAGATTAGAGGGAGGCAACTGTGCATCACCAGCAATTTAATTTTATTTTTTTTTTACATTTTTACAGGGTTTTTATTCTCCCTCAACAACTCAGTACAATTTTTAATTTCCTTAAATATATCTGCTGTTTTGAATGAGTCTCTGCACAACTGCACGACTGAGCCTCAGTCTGCAGATTGCAAATGCTTCCTGGTGGGCTTGTTCCTGCGATCCTTACTGCTTGACCGGAGAATCAGGCTTTTCAAGTATATTATGATAATAATTTTTACTCTAAATGTTTAAAAACAATTACACTCCAAAATGATGACTGGTTGCTATAATTTGCAGTTACTAATTTTGTGCTGACTGACAGTTGCTCAATGGGTACTTTAGCTCACCATGCCGAATGAACTTTCACAAACATAAATAAACAGAATAATACTCAATTTTACACACCCAGTAGACATCACAATTTCTGTTTATAACAACTGATTTAAAATGCAAATGGGAAAATGCCTAGTGCAGGAAATGTCAGTCTTTCAAAATACTTCACATTTACTTCTTCCTGTCAAAGCTGAATTTTCATGCAAAACATCTCAATTGTCATATTTTATCTTTGAAAACTGCTCCACTAGGGATTTGCAAACAGTTCTTGGCAGAGGTTTTGTCAAGACAGTGGACAGTGGCATTCCACAACTCAATGGGGTTCATACCTTCAAAATTTCAAACAGAATTATAATGTCATTGTAATGCATTTTGAGATAGTAAAGACCAAATTTACTTGAGTAATTCCTGGCCCCAAATTTGAATAATTCTAAAATGAATATGGAAAAAACTTCAGAGTGTAGCAGCTACAGTTGATTTCTACACTCTTTGGGACAAATCCACAAAAGTTGAAAGTACTTAAGGAAAAGTACTCCTTTAAGTACTTGTTTTATTTTAAGGCACATAAAGCTTTCTTCTCTACTTTTGTTTTCTCCACTAGCTTACACAAGAAGGGATAGAGGACCGTCCTTCAAGAGCCCAGCCTTCAGAGCCCAGCTGTTTCTCCAGCAATGAGCAGGTTGTGCTCCTTTCTGGATACACCTCGCCATACTTCTGTGGGAAAAGCTAAAGACCACAGTTACATGGTTAGTCCATAGTTACACAGTTACAAAATATAAATGAAAATGAAGAGAAGGAAAGCTGATAAAGGATAAATAGGATGTAATGTAATCCTGACTGCTTTTGTAGCTCTCCAGTTACAGAAGCAGATGAAATTGCTGGAGGAAAGGAAGAAAGGATAAAATCAAGGGGTCAAGCTAGACAGGGGAAGAATAAAATAGTATAAAGAGTAGAAGTATAATGAACTTGGAGACAAAATTATTTATTGGATGGAAATCACTTCATGGCATTAGAGAGATATTAATAATTATACTCAGCAACTGAAGACTTTAGAGAGATGGTATGAACCATCCTTTGCCTGGGGCACGAAACTGCCTGGCTATTTATCTTTTGCCCAGCAGGATTTGCCTGCATAGTAGCAAGAGCCTGAATGCAGCTATAAAATGCAGCTACGAAATGCCTGACATGGGTTTTCTGAAAATTTCTGAATTTCTATTTTAACTATACTTAACATTTGAAAAATAGCAAAAGATTATATTACTGTATACCTTATTATTTATAAAGTAAAAAATATAATTGGAAGCAGTAATTGTTTTTTAAATAGGGAGATATAACAATAAAAAGGATTTTGAAAGGCATTTTCATCGTGTTCTTATATTTATATATATCTTCCTTTATATGTCATTGGACCAGCCAGTTCATGGCCATTCAAATGTTTTAATGTTTTATGGCTTACAGAAATACAATCTTTTTCGACTTTTATAAAAATAATAGAAGTCTATCAAGTTAGGTACGAGGTTTGCTACAGATTCACAAAATGTGCAAGAATACAGTTGAAAAGCACAACCTTGAATGTGTAGATTATACCTGAAAACTGCATATAGTTATGACAGTACAATATCAACTTCATCAACTTTACATAAATGATTTTCATCCACAATTAGAAATGATTACTTTGACTTGTGATAATACCAATATGATTTAAAGGGCTCAGAATCCATTCAGGGTCTAAGAGAGAAAATATTTTTGTATGAACAAGAGTATGTTCTGGCAAATTTATAGTCAGTGGATGGGGGAGATTAGGAGAAATCTCAAGCATAGTTATCTGATAGGTGGGTTTTGGAAGTGACCAGGAAATTATTTCTTATGGATCAGTGAGCTCTTTCATTCAACTGGAAAATATTTACCTTAATTTATTAATTAGGAAGGAATGATAAGGACAACATTTTTGTTTTTAATGGGAACTTTATTAGACTAGTACCTATTTTGAAAGTTACTGATCAAGAGTTTCCAGTGTTGAGTGAGATGTCCATTGTGCTATGTTGCACATCTGAATAACTTGCACTTGGTTTCAAACTAACTGAAAATGATCCAAATTAGACAGTCTATCCTGCTGCAAATAGTGACATTTTGAAATTTGCTGCAATTCCAATTTACCAGTGGGCAGCTGGCTGCCGTGAGTGACCCACACCACATTCACGAAGGCTGTGCCAGATGCCATTTATTTGTGACCCACAATTTTGAGAACTTCTCAAGGGACAACAATACAATACAAATGGAAATACATGTTTCATGACTGAGGAATCTGAAAGACTGTCGTGTGAATACCTTCCTTTTTACACTTCACTAACATGACAGAGCTAGCAGTGTGCAAGCTGACATCTATATTCATGACTTATCAGCCAGAAAAATAAATTATTGTAATTTAATGTTATTTTTGAAATAGGAAGATTTTATTAATTTTGTTCTTGTTAGGCTGTTATGACTAAAAGAATGTGTTAAATTTGATGCTGATAATAGCAAAGCAAATATACCTTTATAGGGGCCTTCAAAGGCACATAGATAGTACAATTAATTACATTCTTTTTAAGGATTTCACCTGTCCTTCTCCACGAAAGTTTGCCTTTATGATACTTCTTAATTCAGCAAGATTTCAGTTATCTAGCATCTTTAGTTATCTAGCACTGTTATGTCTACCACTCATAATTATGTTTTGGTAAGTTTGATATTATTTTAAACATCCCATGAAATCCAGCATTGTAAGGTAAGTGAAAGGCATGCAAGGGCAAAAGAGGACATCAAAGTGCAAAATTAACAAACAACCCCAAATCTTTTCCTCTTGTACAGCTTCTAGCTAACTGTTTGAGCATGGCAGTCCTGTTGCAAGGCTACACTGCTACCAGCATCCTCCGCTTTGCTTGTTTTCATGGATTTGAGGGCAAGTATCACCCAGGGAGCAAATGGCTACCAAATGCCTAGATTATCAGCCGTGGCTGAAGATAACAGAACAGATTCAATTTCTGACAAGACTTAGCAAGCCTAGCAGATATTAAGGCCTTAGGCTACTGAAACAGTCAGCTACAGCCTGCCACCGTATCTAACTGCTGAATAAAAAGCAGCAGCAACAAGAGACCGCAAACTGAGAGTGAGAGAAGCCATGGGAAGGAAGCAAAACTAAGAGACAGCAACACTAAGGCAAAGTACATATAAACTTTTAATGAATTAACCTTACAAAAGACAATAGCTTCAAAACATTTGACACGTTTGTACAAAACTGTTCCAGCGTTGTTCTCTCCCAGAAAGGATGCCAGCAAGCCACCTAACGTGTCCCCGGCTATGAGATGCAACTGGTGATGATGTCCAAATCATGTGTGGACAGAGTAAATTTATTTACAAATACTGTATATTTTGATATCAGATTAGTTGATGCTATTGGGGAGCTACCATATTTTCCAGAAAACACCATGCATCAGAAAACAGTATGCACCCCTAGTTTTATTGCCATTTTTTCCCCCCATTTGCCACTAACGTGTCTTTTTGGTCCTTTCAGGATGAGTTACCTCCAATTTCTGTTCCTTCTTTTCTTCTCTTCGTATAACAGTGCAAGTTGCAGTACAATCTTTCAGTCCTGTAGCGTGCTACACAATTGTCCTCAAACATAGGAATATCAAATGATGGATCATGGGACTATTCTGCAGCCATATTAAAATAAGTGCCACATACCAGAAAATAGCACGCATGTTAAGGGCCAAAATGTAGTTAAAAAGTGCGTGACACTTTCCTGAAAATACAGTATTGATGACATCTATAAACATTCTTCAGGATGCCACATTCCCTTGTGAAAGGGATCTTGTCATTTCTGTATGTACAAAGTATGTCTTCAGTTCTCCTTTTCCTTTTACATTTATTATTCCTCTACAAGTGCTCATGTACCCCAATGTTTGTAGGACATTGTTTGTCTCCTCTGTAACCTGCAACAATACAGTAATAAAACCAACATTGATAAAAGAGCAGACCAGAATCTTCTTTCACGATATGCTGAGAACATCAGTGCTCCACAATTAAAAGGGATTTGCCATCATGTTTTAGCAGACCTTCAAAGTTGAGGATGGAACACATGAGCTTTCAAATAATCTATTCCTGGGCGCCCATTCTAGTTACTTACAGCACGTATTATACTGAGTATAACCAGTTTTGTATCTAGCATTGAAAACAGGTCTTGCAGACACACAACTGGCACTAGGGACAACATTTATCCTCATACACCTTTTTTTCTGATCTTTAAGAGCTGTTTTTCATTTCAGTAGACTGAAGCTTCCCCATCTTTTTGCAATTATTAAGCCTGTGTTAACAAAGTGAAAGTGAAATACTAGCATCATCTGTCAGAGCTGCTATTACCGGTTTTTCATATAAATCTGACAGCAGTTCCTAAATCTTTAAATCTTCCAAGCCAGAGGTTGCTTGATAGCATCATCTGTCTTAGAGTGACTGCATTTCTTTCAAATGCAAACAAATGTTTGCAGATGGCATTACTTTGAGGTCCATCCTCTTTTCAGTTTTGATCAAGAGTCAAGGTCTAATTTTGCATTATTTAGTTCTGATTGGTCTCAATTACACATTTTGTGTGCTCTCACTCACAGACTGGGACCTCACTGGGCGTGACAACGTACAGACAGATAACTAAAATGTGATCCTGGAATATGAAATGCCTGGAAAAATCTGAAGGTCTTTTCCACACAAGTTTATCTATAAGATATACAGATGATTATATATACAGATTATTAATCTGCATATTTCAATAAAGTGAAAGCTTCATCATTGCCTTTAATCTGACGTACAGCTGTAATGGATATTTCCTTTAGTAGAAATGATAAACACTAGGAGAAATAACAAACATTAGGAGAGTACTTCACAAATGATGTAGTTAACACTTCGCAATTGGAAAGGCACAGAATACAAACGAGATTCCCCTCAAGTCATCTTTTAATCTGGTACTGTATTTCTTCCACTATATTCCTCTATAGGGTTAAGATAAAGTTTGGATTTTCCTCTTGTTTTTTCCTATACTTTTTCTTTTAGTTCTTTACTTTCATGCCCAGGTTCTAATACTCTTAAAATGTGTATAAAATGTGCATATACAGTTGATAGTTTTTTTTTTTCTTTTTTTTTTTCTTTTTTTGGTGGGCATCCTCAGCTTCAGTGATACAACCTGCTTAATGCACAAAAACATGATGGTTTTTAAGCACTAAATCCAAAGGATTAAGATAAGTATGTGTAGAAAATCAACACTACCTGTATTTTATCTAAGACACCAGTGCTGTCCATTCGACTGGCCACATTTACTGTATTGCCCCAGATATCATATTGTGGTTTCTGAGCTCCAATTACTCCAGCTATTACAGGTCCATGATTAATACCTGAAAAACATCAGAACTTTATGTTGAAAGAAACTCTCAACCAAATTAGGACAAGTAGTGTATCCAGTAATGTATCAGCTAAATGAACATGGTATTTGGCCTGTGCGAAATAGTGGGCACAACAACCAGTGGCCTTTCCACAAGTATTTTACCAACAATATACGTAGAAGGATGTTTATGAAAGTGACAACAGTTAGTCCCTCTAACTTTAGTCTTACTACTCCCTGCCATCCTCAAAAACTTACATATTTTCTGCCATTTTCTGTCCTAATAACTTGTTACGTGCTTTATGATATAGCATGAGAAACATATGTAGGGAGAGGAACTACTTCTAGGAAAACAGAATTTCTTTTCATTTCTATTTGTAATGAGAAGGAATTCTTCTGTCCGCAAAGAACTGATGACCAAATCATTCTTCACTTCTTAGCATAGAATGAACTAATGTTAAAGAACTGGAAGGGTTTGAGGCCTCATTCTAAAAGATGGATTGCCTATAGTCTGTTTAATGTATATGGAGTAAAAGTAATGTATTGTTAGCTCTCAGGAGGCAAAACTAACAGAACTATCTTTAATTGGCATCTTCCTGGTATTTAATGAAAGTTTGGACATGGTGTTTTGAAACTTTTTTTTTTCCATTTCCTCGCTTCATTAAGCAGAGAAGTCAAACTTCTATGGTACTTACAGCAAACACTTTAAAATCACACTTGGGCATGCTTTTTTTTCCCCTTAGAAAATGAAAGCTTGGCTCATGAAACTTGCTTTAAAAGCATCAGTGTGGCTATAATGAATTTGTTCATTTAGCTCTTGCATGCAGCAGCTCTTCATCTGCCCTAACACTGCTGATAAAAGTATGTTTGCAAGTATGTGACAAGTACTGTCAAGAACAGAGCGAGAAGATGATTTTTTGATTTTTACTCTTGACAGGAATAAGGGATCTCTACATGGTTTCTATAAACTCGTCAACTGTTGTAACACTTGAAAAAGGAGACACACACTACATTTGCTTTATTTTTTTTTTCTTTTAAGCTGTGGCAAGGAATACAGACAAAGGCTATTAGCTTTTAGTGCTTTAAGAAGCACATAAATATTCAAGCTTGGCAAATTGCACACTTTGCCAGTGGGTGGCACTGTGAAATAAATATGAATGCAGTCAGAAAGAGAAGCAAGCTGCCCAGCAAGGAAAGGACAAGAAAGAATAACTGCACTCAGGTTGGCACTCAAATACTTCAGAGATATTTACAATATATATAGACTTCCAGTATTTATATATTGCTTTCATTTCACAGTTTCCAAGTTACATATTGCATTGTAAATCTGTTGTGTGCTATTACAAGGAAATAAACATTTTTGAACACATGGTTCTTGACCAGTTCTGAATTAATTTATTTCAGCATCTTTTCAGTGGCTTGCTGCAGTACTGCCCTTTCTTAAATACCATAATGCACAAGGAGAAGCTATGAGAAGCTGAAATATAAGTGATACCTCTAACAAATATAAACAGCAAGTAATCTTTGCTCTTATTTGTCAATAACCACAGCACAATAAAAAAGGGAAATGCCCTCCTTTTTTAACCCTGGGAAAGAAGGGGGGGATTTCTGTATGCTTGCTTGAGGTTAGTACCTCTAAAATGTTTTAGACTCTGACCTCACTGGCTGTTTCTAGGTCCTGTCCTCCAAAGTCGTTTATGCGATTTTGAACACCGAGCTAGAGTCTGTCTCCTTTGATATTGAAAAACTTTAAAAAATTAACATGATTAACAATCTTGAGAACAATGATTGTAGAGTTTACCATAAAACCAAGACTGTGGAACCATATTTTCCAATTACTATCAACTTCCAGATGCTGCCATTTTTTGAGTGCCTGACTCGAAACACTTTTTGCTACAACAGCAGCTATGGTTTGTTCAGTTCTACTAATTAGTTTTTAATCAGCTAGTATTTCACCCTGATTTTTTTTTGCCCTTCGTAATATTCTCATGCAAATCCTGTGATACATACCCACTCGTAACTTGAAATCATTGAATGAATGCTTGTTTATGACATCCAGTTTTGCAACTAAGGCAAATGCAAACTCCACCATGGTCCCTATGTGCATATACTGTCGTTCGGGTTCCTGAATGTAAACAGACAAACAAACAGAATGAAAATGTTTTAACATTAGTTGCTGGGAGAACACAGGCTAAATGCATTGAATACTTAAAGCACTTAATCCCTTGCTGTTTAAAGACTTGGTAAGTAGCTGTCTATGCAAACAGAATGTATATATGTACTAATAATAGGCCGAATTATAACCTAGCTGATTGAAGCAAAGTACTGGACATAGCAGAGTATAGAAAATGCATGTAATTGAATGCATGGATTCTCTTCTGCTTGAATAACTGAACCTGTTTCTCGCATGCTTCTTTTCAGTAGGGTCTTCAATTGCTAGGTGGATGAAAATACATTTTTGTGGCAAATGTCCTGCCATCAGGAAATCCTAGCAAGCACATCACAGCTAACCTCAGCTGCAGGCTGGAAGAGGTAAAGTGCACAGAAAATGTTGAATATTTGTAAAGCATGTGTCAACATTTCCTCCTGCCTTAGCTAGTGCTTGTTCTGATAACGTAATTACAGAGTTTGGTGTCATTAGCTACCTTGCTATTTACTCAGGATTAAGCAGGTATTAATGCCTACGCTTAGCCTTATAGGGTAATTTATACTCAAACAGTTTCATGTGAGTTCAAGAATGCCTCTGTGGGCTGTAGCTTTGCCTGGGCTGGGCTGGAGAAGCAGACTAGAAACTGCCAAATAGACACATCTGTCGTATCCATGGATTTTTGAGCATCCAGTCTCTACGTTTTGCTGGACTTCTATTCAGAAACCACCAAAGGAACCCTAAAACTTGGGTCTCCTGAGTGTCAGTTTCTGGAAATAACTCAAAAAATAAATTTAATTTAGTCTAGATTCTAATTGAGAACTCCTCTATGTCTTCTCATCTCCAGTCAGCATTGAAGTACTTCCTTCATTTTCTTCTCCTCTCTGTATTGAATGTCAGAGCTAATTTAAATTATTCCTTTGTGTTCTCTGGCTTCCTAAGGCCTAAAGCGCAGGTGTTAATTGCTTCTGCCTGGAAGGAACATGAGTTTGGCAGGAGCACATTAATCCTTCACAGAGAATGTGTTGATTCTTAATTGCTCTCTCTCTGTTGCTGACCTGTAGTGCTCTGAAGATCGTGGCTTGTACTTTAAAGGTATGAATTACTTCTCTGAATTTCATTTCTAACAGTTCCCAGTCTTACCATAAGATTAACCAGAGACAGAGGAATCTGCTTTCCATGATGAACCTTGCTTCTCTAAGCATACAGCTAATACAGCTATGCTGTCCTCCCAGCTTACATCAGAAAACAGCAGCCCTTGCAATAAACCAAACTCCTTCTGCTGCAATATGCAGCAATTGCATAGAGTACTGTATTCAGAGTAAAAGGCCATACTAGGCTTAAAAAATACAAAGGTGTCATTTTCAATAACAAGACTCCTGAACAAAAGTACTTATCCAGTGTAATACAATCTATATTATTAACAAAAATACATGTCACAGTGTTATGCATATCCTGAAGTTTAATGAGCAGAATTTCAGGATCACCTGAAAATAATTTTTACGACATGGAAACATTTTCTGGTACCTGGCACTGTTCTTGGTTGGGTGTAGCACTCAGTCCCGTTGCTGCCATGTAAGTGCTTCCAATGGTCTTTATCTTTTCAACTCCACTGAACTTTGGCTTAGACAGTAGCTGTAAGACAAGAATCGTTACTCTGTTATTCAGATCAGCAAACTTTCGTTGTTAGGTGCTACAAATTGGTGCTAACAGCATCAATTCTTCTAACAGTCTTTTGTGAGACCCCAAGTAGCTTCAAAAATATACAGGGGATGAAGGATAAAACAATGGATATAGCTCACAAGAAATGAGCATCCCTGTCTGTTAAAATATTTATTTTTTTACTGTAAAGTAGCTAAAATTATAGTAAAGATGTTAAATCAATAATAATATAGTAAAGAGATTAAAATCAGTGGTTTTGCACACTCATTTGAGAGCTGAGTCACCATGTGAGCCAACAGCTAAGCTTTACACAGCTTTCTGCAAGTAAATATCTAACAAATGGAAATAGCAGTGTAAGGATGTTTGTTCATGCCCAATGTTGCTTTGAACAATTCCTTGTTGCCCAAATGGGTTTTCTTTCAGCTAAAGTTCCTCCTATGGCTGCAGACAAGTACAGCTGCAGCCTGTGCTGAGCTGTAACATTATCTTAATGCCTTTTTCTGGTATCTTCATCACCAATGATTTTCTTCATGACAAATCCTGTTTCTAATAAGGCTTTTAGCACTGTCTTTCTCACAGTCCAGCAGCAGTCATACACCCTGCTTGCAACTTTAGAAAACGGGACATGAAAACCTATCAATCAACTAGAATTTGCTCATAAACCAACCAATCAATGTGCTGTGTAATCAAACTGACATAGCTCAGGTATGGCACAAGGCTGTAAAATTTAAAAAGGTGTAGATTTAAAACCTGACTTTAGGCACTGGTGTTTGGAAACTATAATTAATACCTGACATATAATGTGGGTGTCTCAAGATGGGATTCTCACTGCAGAGAAGTGAAATCAATGGAATTTGATCTGAGATTGGTATCTATCTACTTCATCTCATATAAGTCCCTTTCTCCTTTAAAACTCCCTGTAATCAATTTCTGCTAGGCTCGTGAACCCTCTTTCCTGACAGCTCTTTGCAGACCATTACCTAGACATGCTCACTGTTGCACACCCTGGATTATTAAGACTGAAACCGTATGTTGATTGTTGTTAAAAGTACATACATCGTCAAAGTCAGCAATGATTTCATTTAGTAGCCTGAGACATTCCAAGCCTTCCTTATTTACATCAGATTCTGTGTAAAATTCTTTGAAATCCGGAATAGAGGCAAACATGACACAGACACAGTCATATGACTGATGATATAGATCCTGTCCAAAAGAAAAAAAGGAATAAAGTAAAACATCCACAATACCCATCTCTAAAAGTTTTTTTAAAAAATCACTGTCCTAGCACTTAGATGGAAAGCCCTATGCCTCTGTTGTGTTATTTTTTTCCATTTAGATGTATTTAGTGGTTTTTGAACAACTTATAAACCTACCTGTTAGACAGACTTAGCATCTTTATGCTAAGAAGAGAAAATATTTGCAGTGATTTAGTTACCTCTTTTTTTTTTCTCCTTGGTATTAGCTCAATGAACATAAAATATTTTACTAATTTATTATATAGGGCTCATTTCTGAAGCTTTCAACTGAAATAACTTGGTCCAGTTTGCATAGCTGGGACTATATTTTGCAAAATAATCTCCAAATTTTTATTATCTATTTATGTTATTATAAAGTCTAGAAAACTGAAGCAAAATCACGATCCTAAAGCATTACAAATGCATAATATGACACAAGCCTGATGATAGTTTCTAATCTAAACTGACAAGATACTTAACAAGAGAAAATAATTATCATGTCTTTTTCATAACAAGGAGCTGAGTCAAAGGGAAGGAGTTACCTGAACTAAAATTTAGGCAAACTTTTATCATTAACATATCTTTCCTATCAAGACAAATCTATGTCCTGAATACTTTAGGAAGAGGAATACTTTAATAGCAATACTTTAAAAAAGGTATTGATATCCCTACATAAAGTCAACTATAGAATCAAAAGATGCAGTTGGCTATTTTAAAGTCAACTTCTGTATTTATTTGAGTAGAACTTTAATTTCAATACTCATGTCAATAAAGTGAGCAGGATTTGGCCTGTGATTTCAAAAATCCCCAGATATTGCTTCCCTTTTTGCTTATCCAAGCTGTTCTTGCAGTTTCATTTGCACAATGTTTTTCTCTTTTGAAGGTATAATTCATAAATCATGTGTAGAGGTATAGTAAATCGCTATTGGTGATGCCTAAGTGAAAAATAGCAGAACTGTGGGAAAAGTGTTGACTGCCTCTCCTCTGTTCTGCTGATTAAGTGGCTTTCTTTTCAGATCAGGTGTGTGGGAAGTTTCTGCGCAAACATGAAAATAATTTCAGACAAGGAGAAATACAGGCAGTTTTAGGAGCTAAATGACTTACTACTAGATCCTTTTCTAAAGGATTACATAAGCAACATATCACCAAAGCTCTAGTGTGCTTCTGTGCAGTGGGCATGGAGTATATTGCTGCAATTCACTACTGCTCCTTATATTGCTAGAGCTGAAATGGTTAGTGTGTTTGATATCCAGATCATAGCCATATATACAAAATTCGCAGCATTTTAAAGAGCCTGCTTACACATATGAGAAGTTACTAAATAAAATATGCAAGCAGCCTACAAGTCTAAAAAAGCCCAGGAGTTCACTGCCAGATCACCACTAAACTTTGAAGGATTTCTGAATCTCCAACACCCTCTTCCAAGAGAGAGTTTTCATAAAGTATCAACACTGTGATAATGCTTTTCTGTCACCCACTTGATCCATCTCCATAAACACCTGGTTAATTTATTTTCTACTGTGGTATATTTTTCAAGGCTATTTTTTAAAAATAAATTTAATTCACAAAATAAAATAAGCAAACAGCAGGGAGAGGTGAGCCCTTTTGCTGGCTGTCATCAACTCAGTTTAAGTGCTTTAAGCACCTGGCTGAAGTATCTCATTTGAGAGCAAAGTAATCTTATGCATTCTGCATTCGCAGTGCAAGACAGTCACATCTGGAAAGTCATTTTAACATCAGATAGGCAAATCATCTCAGAAAGTGTTTTTCTCTCTCAATCAGTTATAGAAAATGGCCAAAGAAGTCATTTTTCCTACTGTAGATACTCAAGAGGAGTGCCTGCAACTGTATAAGATGACTGACTTCAAGCAGTTCAGGCCCAAAATGGTCTCTTTTTTGCTCTAGGCTCCCACATGGAAAAATGGGTCCTTCTCTGCAATCCCGCACTGCCATCCACTGCTGCCTGCTGTTTTTCCAACACTTGGTACAGACATACTTGTCCTATCTTGAAATTAGTTAAATGCAGCAATAGGAAGCTAGTTGCAAGAAGAAGAGGCTCTGCATGGACTTAAATATAGATAATTAGATAATATAGATTATTAATACTCAAAACATGCATTATTTGTGAAACTCGAGCAGTCAAAATAATCAAGTTGCATACATCTCGGATCATACATCCTTTCAAACAAAATGTTCATCTTCCTACTACCTTGAATAATCCAGCAGGATCACAAATTAACAGTAATGCTATCATTAATATTAAAACACAGTGTTGTTGTCCTAGATTCTGTTAATCAGTAATAAAATGTTGCTTTAATTCATGACATAAACATTAGAAGGCAGCTGTTTTATTTACTTTCTGAATTTTCCTGCTTTTGTGCCCTGTGATCAGAAAATATGACAGAATTACCTTACTGATGCACTTGTGGTTGTAAAGTTCATAAAAAACACAAAATCTAGGCACAGTGCTAACACCGGGGTAGTGCCATATCTGAAATAGCGCATGGAATTTAACACTAATAAAGATTTTATCCAGGTAAACGTATTTTTTAGAATATAAATTCAAGTTAAGACTACAGGTCTAGTGTTATAACTGCACCTTAACAGGAGAAGGAGACCAATAATGCAGGCTGTAGAGATGTGATAATGATATACATAGTATTGAGGATTGTAAAGCAGAGATGGTAGAAGGAGGCACTCGCAACAGAAGAGCCAGAAGATAAACAGGACATTTAAAAGTTGAATTAGGAAAAACATCTGTATAAAAATATATAAATTTTGTGTGACTCAGTGTGGTTCAAGAGCATTCAAGATGAGAGCTTAGCAGGTTAAAATCCTGATTGCCTATGTGTATAACCAAAAAAAAATGTTTAGCTGAAAAGCCTATAAAAAGCATTTCGAGAAGTTAAATGCACCCTTAAATTTATGAACAAAAGTACAAAGGGTGAATAGCAACGTCAGTTGCCCTTGAACCTCTGCTGAAGTATCCAGCACCAGGTACTGCCTGAGGCCCAGAGTTAACCTGATGGGGCTGCTGATGGATGTGCAGAAGAGCCGGCAGTCCTATGGATGGCACACGTGGAGCCCTGGGGGCATCAGGTATTAGGAGGGGTATTTGCTGTCTTCCCTCACAGTAGAAATGCTGCCCTTGAAGAAATGATGGCAATGGGCACTGTGCACTGTTGTAGGGGAAAGAATGAGACTAAGCAACAGACAGGAGCAGAGGTCTACACAAAACTGTTGTGGTGGCATGGGGAGGATTACTATTTTTCATGCCAGCCTATGCAAAAGGGATGCCCAACTGTTATGCTTCCAGGCACTAAGTTCCCTTCTCTATAGAGCAGTGTTATTACTCCTCCCTTTCTTCCACCTCTAGAATAAATTACTGAATTTGGATGTAACCTGTCATAGGACGAAGCTAACAACCCTGTCCACATCTCTATTCCTTCCTCTTTGACACAGGGCAATATCTATCCCTGCTAATGCTGTGTAGCATGGTACCCGCACAGAAACAAGTGGTGCCGTTTATAGCTAGGCGAGTGCTCCCAGCTAGTTCATTTATTTTGATCATTCACATAACAAAACCTGCAGCAATCAGGAGCCTTCAGTTTCCTATGACTATTTCTCTTGAAATAGTACTCTCAAAAATGGTTCATCTGAAAATTAAATGCAACCACAACATTTTCCCTGTACTCTACCTCTCTGTCTCTTTTTTTTAACTTGGAATAAGAGCTGTTGAACAAGGTTGTGTTTCCATTTCTACCAGCATTGGAGAGCAGCTGTGTTTCTTTTCCAGTACCTGGAAAGGTTATGAAGATGGGATTTACTAGTACTAGTGAGAGATGGCAAAGGAAGGAATGGTGCCACTTCTTTTTCTTTCACCAAAACCAAAATCATCCTCCCTTCTGCAGTCAGTTCCTCACTCGCCCATCTTTTTTTTTTCGCCTTTCATAATTTCTGAATTTTAGCTAGTTGGCTCTCTTTACTGTCTCCTATGTCCTCTTTTCTCCAGCTCCTGGAGACCTTCTGGGGATGCAGGAAAGCAACTGGTCCTACTGCTCGGGGGTAGAATTTCTGCTCTCTACCAGTTCACACACCTCAGGCATTGGGATTCCCCTTGTAGGATTGTGCCTGCAAGTCAGCTCACAGCACAAATGCTCCTGGCTGCTCTTCAGTAATAGGGGTTCTGGATGCTGACAGCATACAGGAAAAGGGTGTGTAAACCAGGTGAAGACAACATATTTTATCCTGGCCTTGTTACCTGTTTTTCATTTAATTTTTGTTGTTATTTTTATCTCTCTCAACTAGTTCAGTACCCACCGTGAAGACTACAAGCAGCAACAAAATTCTGGGGGTGTTCTGATAAAACCAAAAACCTTTATGACCACTTAATCTGGAGCAATTTTGCTTTTACCCTATCAGCATTAGTCAGTGATGTGTCTTGCTATGAAAAGAAGCTTCTTGTTTTTTAAAAAAGTATATTTCCACTGCTCTCATCTAGCAATCATCCATTTTTTCCCCTTTCATTCCTCATGCCAATACTTCAGCACCATACTTTTTCTTCTCTCTCTCTCACACAGTTGCATGCATACATCAAATTCTAAAAAAAGCAGTATTCTGAAACAGATTGTTGATCCATTAAATTAAATTTAGCAGGCATGGAATACATGTAAAATCATATTAACAAGAATGTTTCCTACTAAGAAAGAAACAGACACACAAACTTCAAATCAGCATTTGATTCACTTAAAATATTCACAGAGAGAAAACAGATGTTTCATCTGTCTTGTTCTAACACAATTTTCTGTGAAGCCATGTACATATATGCAGAATGTTTTTAAAAACTCATCCTTACTGACATTGAAACAAATCTGAAGACAAGAAAGATGTTCATATTCCTAAATATTTCCAAGGATTGAAAGGTTCTTGCCTGTTGAAAACTATGTTTAGAGATAAATAAAAAGATATAACTCATTTTTCTTTTGTTTTCTTTCTTTTTTTTTTAAAGGAATGCCACTAAAATCGTATGAAATCAGTCTTACTTCATGAGACATAATAGCTCAGCACATTGCTATTACTGATCTTGAGGACATTTACTAAAGCTCGTTCCCACCTAAGAACCTGGAGAGCTGAGCATATAAATTCAGCTGCCAAAGAAGGCTGAACAGATGGTGCTACTCTGCCAGGGAGCTGCGATGCAAGAGCACATAAATGAGAAAGCGGCCTCTCTGTGGTTTGCTCTGTTTACTACTTGGATTGATAATTGGAGTTGGGCAACCCTGGCTTTCAGACTGGGCCTTGGCTGAATTCAGAGGAACCCCACAGCAGTTTTTATTCAACATTAGCAATCAAATAAATATGGACAGGTAGTAGTAAAGTATCGATACAAAGGATTTTATAATACTTCTTAATGCAAATCAAAGTGAAAGGGAAAACATCGTGCCTTTTAATTCAGGTGTTCAAAAATGAACCTTCCCCCTTTTATCAGTTTTCAATTTGAATATTGCTCTATGCACACAAGTAACTCAAACTGCTCTATTTAACATCTCTAGAAACGGTCACTTTATCTACATTTTTTTCACTCTTTGCCTTGTTAAGCTGTAATATGAAATTAAGAGCAGATCTATTTTCCACCATAGCCAACGGGGGTCTCCTGATTGTCTTCTCTGGTGCTCAGAATAGGTCCATAAGCAGGAAGCAGAGGTATTTCAGTGTTGGGAAACCTATTCTCAGAATTAACATAACCTCTATTTAAGGAAACAGGCTAATTTTCCTTCAGTAAGTGAGGTCTCCATTCACCAAGAGCAAATTCAGAACCTGGATGCAGCTCCAACTTGTACACAAGGAAAAATGTATCTGGATGCATATGATTGAAATTTAAATCCATGTGCCTGCAACCCTCCCCTTCATCTCCCCTTTTTTCCCCTCCTCCCAAAGGTAAAGTGCCTTAACACTTGAAATAATTTCAAATTTTTGTCTTCAAACTGCCGAAGTGCACTCAGTGCTGTTAAGCAAACCTTTCATGCACAGGTAGCGAGAAATGAAAACAAACGTCAATTTATAATCTCACTGTTCAAACCAGCACTGAGAGGTATTTCCAGGACACACGGCTTTCCCACAAAACAGAGGATATATAGAGTTGGCTGACCTCATTCTTCAGATTTCTTGCCAAGAAGTGTTCAGCGACATGGGCCGGAAGCACGTTCTCCAGCAGCACTCGATTTAGATTCTCCATGGTTTCAATCTCCTCCCGCTCTTTTTTGAACTTGTTCTTCCACAGGAAGTCTAACCTACAGTAATATTCATTCTGTTACAAGAGGACACAGAGGTAAAGAAACAATAGGCATCTTGTCCTGCTGGAGTACACATTTAAGAGACAAAATAAGCACAGTACATCATCCCTACAAGGCTATCACCTCTTACCTCTTTGGCCATTCAAATACGATTCCATATCCAACAGGAATCAATCAGAAACACATGCCATGACATAGATTTCATGAAACTTACAAGGCCCAAACTTGGGGTAGAGAAAACAAACAAACAAACAAACAAAAAAAACCCGAGGGGCCCTCAAGGAATGAAAAAGCTTTTTTTTTTTTTCTTTTCTTTTCTTTTTTTTTTTTCTTTTTTTTTTTTTTTTTTCTGCCTTTTTCTTTTCTTTTCTTTTCTTTTCTTTTCTTTTCTTTTCTTTTCTTTTCTTTTCTTTTCTTTTTTTTTTAACTCTTAGACTTCGGAAGAATTCATTTCACAACTCAGATCCATTTTTTTACACTTTCTAACATAATATGCAGAATTTCTGTTACAATAACGGACACTGCAGTAAGACCCTAGCTTTTACAGACTTTATGTACCATATACAGACCATACATGTACAGACCATATGTCACACAATCAGCATTGTAAGAAGAAAGTAGTCCATAAAAGGGCAATCTGCCAGTACTAAATGCCTTCAGTTTAATGTAATATGTACTTTCTCCTCTTATGGACACACCAAAAGCTTCAATGCTTTTAGAATATTAAGAGATATTTTTAAATATTGTTTTTTAAAGTTTATCAAAAATTGTTGAGACAAGTATATATATATTTTTGATTTTTACACTGCTTAAAATATTAATTGTTTATCCTTCCCTTTTTTTTTCATAAAGGTTTCTCAGCAACCAAGCAATAGTAATAATAACTGTAGCTATATAGGAACTGCATTATATTATTGGAACATCAATATTTTTGGATCTCCATTTACATTAAATGTTTACAAATGCATAAACTCTTTCTGTAGAGTTCTCTATACTTTTTCTCCATATTGTTAATGTTTTGTGCTAAAATCCAGAGCATTATTTTTGATATATGCTTGACTATCTCACTGGAGAAGAAATACATCAAGATCCATTTCAATTCAGCCCAGCGGCTTAATGCTATCCTCAGGCTTCCATGAAGACCAAGTTATTGACCAGAACATAATTATCACGACAATCTTACTCTATAAAAACCTACAAATGCTTTTTAGTATTCTTAGTAGTCAATAGTTGTTTACAGTAAAAATGAAGGTTGTCCTTCTGACTGAAAGGTTCCTATTGCAGCTGTAAATGATTCTAAATAACTTGTTGACATAACAACCAAAGATAGAGCAGAAAATTACACTGAGATCACATTAAAATTATTTTGAAGCTTTCAAAGAGCAATGAAGGTGAAAATTGGTGAATTGAAGAATGTACCTGCCAACAACTGAAAAATGAAGTAAAAAAAAAAAAGAAAACCATGTGCTAGATGTCTAGAAACCAAACTATTCAAGCTGCCTTTAAATTAGTTGATGAAGGTTGGATATTATTTAGATATTTTAATAACCTAAAAAAAATCATCCACACTATTAAATCCTGAGTGATGAATTATTTTTCTGCTGATGCAGATCTTAAATGTACTAAAAAAGAAATATTCTGTCTCTTCCAAAATAAGAAAAATATTATTCTGAAAGTAGAATGGATCTTAGCATCCCATAACGTATGATCCTTCACCCCACAGACCTGCCTTGTCTTGAATAAATGAATAAGTGAAAAAGCTGAAAATATTGAAGTACTTACATGCTATTATAGGATATTTACAGATTATAAGCAAAAAAAGAGTGGGCAAGGACTTAAATACATGCAGAGACATGACAGAACATGAAGGGAAAGACCACCTGAAAACAGGCTTCTGCGGGAACTTGGAGAAAAGATTTTGCTGACGCACTCTTGTCATCATTCATATATCCAATGGCAATTAACCCTCCTATAAAGACTTAGGTCACAGACAGCTTTTTCTCAAAACTGATCACACAATGTAAAATGCATGCAGCCCTTTTTTAAGAATGTCTTTTATATTTAAAGTGAGAGAAATATTTAAATTCTTACATCTCCTTCTTCCAAACATACTTAACAAGTGCCAATTTAGCAAGAATAAGCAAAATGGCCACTCTATCCGAGTTCCCCACATAAAGAATAATGGTGAAGGTGACCAACTAGATTCATGCAAAAGTCCAATAAAAAACTGGGGTGTCAAAAATCTTGGCATGTTTGTCCAAAGTAAACTGGATGCCTAAAATAAAACTGAAATTGGGTGTTTATAATTGTATCATATTTGTATTGAAAAGAAACAGCGTTAGATAAGCTGAAGTTGTTAAAAAGATATTTCACTTCTTTAAGACATAATATTAAACATAACTTATTTACTCTTATTTATTGAATTATATATAGGCTCTCAAAAATATGGCAAGGAGAGCCTGGGAATAATTCAGCACAATGTACTCTACAAATTAGCTTTGAAATTACATTCTTCAAAATACCCATGACTTTTAAAGAAAACAAACAACCGCCTCACTAAACCTTACTTTAAATTGCATTTTTATTGTTTGTATGATGTATCCCAATTAAAGGTATTAAAGATATTGTTCAAATTTTCAATTCTTACAGACATATGAAAGCCAAGATTGTCCATACTTCTAATGTTAACTGCGGAACCCTTTCAATACGAATATGTTAAAATGGCCCTTTTACCTCAGCCAGCGACATCAGCAACCACAGCACCCCTGAGATAGAAAAAGTTGCTTTCTTCACTAACATAATCACCACATCCCTTGACAGCAGTTCTCTGCTGGTGGGCACAGTGGGCCATCAAGTGAGGCATGAAGGACATTGCAGGCATGGCCGAGCTATTGGCTTTCTCTAGGACAAGAGGCTACTGTGCATCTCTGCAAGGCAATGCAACCCAGAGGTTTCCATCAGCAGTAATTTGTTCCTGGGCAAAAGCAGTTCAGCGTAACAAGAATTCATTCACTTCTTATTGCATGATTGCCCAGAGCTGGATTTAGCTATATTTTTAAATTCTAGTGCGACAAAGATCAGCTCTATTTTTGGCATTTGCCTCAGAGTGAGATGAACTAATTCTCATCACTGACTAAACAGAAAGTCAAGATAGGCAGTTCATGAGGGACTATGACATGGGTGTCTATAGATATATGTGATGAATCCTGGGGGATTCAGTAAGGGTCAGAGTGATGGGAGAGGCCTCAAGCAGATAAGATCACTGCAAATTCAACACACATTTTCATTTAGGTGAGGAAGCTAAGGAGACTAAGTGTCCCTTGTACCATCCCTGGCCCATGCCCGTTTGCATTCTCCCAAGCACTGCCCAGGAAGGCTTTAAGAGTCAGCATTCTTCAATGCATCATTTTTGAAGGACTATTTTAAAAGGAAGAATGCATGCAGACTGCAATGTGACCTCAGTGCCAGAGAATAGTTCTGGAAATGGTTTGCTTGCCACCCTAAACTAGTATAGCCATCAAAAAGAAGCAATTCTGCTTTCCTTGCTTTACTCTGACTGCTCACTTCCAGCCCAGGATAATTCTTCTGGCACAAGAATTGATGCAGTCACAAAATAAAACTAGATCAGGAAGCATCTGGCTGAAAAGGATCATTTTCCCAGGGTTAATTTCTAAAGCCAGATCATTTCCCTATTTTGGGCCAACTATACAGTTCCCAAAGTAGCTGTGCCAGTTCAAATTAGGAGATACAAGGACAGAAATGAATGGTTACCTCTCCTAGTAGTTATTTGGGTTATGTAGCTTCAAGTATTAGCTGACCCCAACAGTTGTTAAGTTTGCTGATATAACTTGTAATGCTATGCTAGTTTTCCACACCCCTTCGTACATATGCATATATGTATGTATGTATACATAATAAATATATATTTTTATTTATTTATTTTACATAAAAATCAGCACTTGTCTGGCCTGTGAGCAGGTACTTGTGAGAAACCATTTAACTGTTCTTAACTTTCCAGTTACTCACTCCGAGGACAGAGAAACATCGATGCCAGTACAAGAGAAGCCAAAAGACCACTCTTTTCATTGATGGTTTCCCATTAGGTCAGCACAGCACAGCTGATCTAGTGGGGAGCTCTGAGTTTAACATTGTTAAAATAATCAATTAGGTATTGAGAGACAAAGAGTAAAAAAAAAAAAAAAAGACATTGTTACTATCTGCAAAGTTGAAAAATGTGATAGCAAATGGAGAAATGACTTGTATATAACCCTCAGTGGAAGATGTGTGCTGGGATATGTTAAGGCTCAACAAGAACTATGACGGAAGATGGCTGCAGTTGGCCGTGAAAACAATGTCTCTACTAAAGACATGATTTTGCTGTCCAGCAGAGCAACAAACATTAGTTCCCATATTCACGTGTCCTTGAGAATATGAACTGCAATGTCAGAGACTAAGCTGTCCTTTTGTGAAAAATGTTCTTCCACTGAATATTTCTGTTTGCCTAAGCAGATGCTGGTGAGAAATGTGGTGTTGTTTTCCTCCATTTTATATAATACATTTAGGATCAGTTGTGTCTGATACCTGGGGAAGTTGAAAGTTTGTCTAAATTCTAAGAAGCAACAGAAAAAGAAATGCTTGTCTCAGACTTGTCTGTTTTTCCAGTACCTGATCTAAAAGATCTGCTCTTCTATTCTAACCCCATCCTTTTCCCCAAGATCCTTTTCCTTTCACAGTAGGATTAAGGCATGGACTTGGCATGGATCCTAGCGATGAAGGAAGAGTATCAAGGTATCTGCTGGAAGGAGAAAGTGAGATCTCCTCTTGAAATGGAATGGATAGGAGGCAGGTGGATGTAGGAGGAACAGGGGTATCCAGTAAGAAAACCTGCAACAATAACTCCCATCTCTTTCCTGGGTGGAGATGGTTTTATTTTGCCTACATTGCTTGAGCTGGTTCTACAAGGGATGCTCACAAAAGCAATAAGCAGAAAGTTTAATAACGAAAAAGAAGAAGGGCAATTTCACATGTCATTTTATTAAATTGTGAAATTCATATTATGCCTTATGAAGAACAGGGAGATAAAGCGAGGTTAAAAAGGAATTAGGCTTCTCAATAGAAAGTAGAACAATCAGTACCTACTAAACATTGTCACCAGCAAATGTGGGAAAAATACAATGTGCACCTGAGAATGTGGCAGCAACATCGCTTCACTGAATGGTCACATCATGCAGGTGCCTTTTCTCCTTCCCTGTTCTCTCCCTAAGCATTCGCTACCAGTCAGTGTCACTAATGGAAACATAGAAAGGCAAGGCTTATGTGAAGTTTGTGCTAAAACTGATTCGAAGTATGCCTAATTATTATTTAGACTTATGCTGAAAATGCTGGAAAATGTACAGGGTTTTTCTCCCTCTTCTTTAAGAGACAATAAACCAGTGGAAAAATTAAAGGCAACAGACTGAAAATTCACACACACAGAATTATGACAAAAATCTAGACTTAAAGCCCCCCAAGACAAAGATTGCTAAAATATTAGAGGATAATTTTTCCATCAATGTGACAGACACACTCAAACTGTTGCACCATGCAAAATACAAAGTTTCTTGTTGATGTAACTCAACCCTGATCTTTGTTTAGTGAGGATGATGTTCCTTCTTTCTCCTTTCTAATTGACATGACACACATCATCCACCCTACCCTGAACCCTACCTGGTTGCTAGCACAGTGGGCTGGGATTGCAGCACTTAGCCACAGGTAGGCCTGAGGATCTAGGAGAGAACTGCCCTTGCACATGCCCTCAACTCCATACAACGTAAGATATCAAGTTTCTACTGAAAAACACCACTGGGTAATGAAAAGAGTAGTTTCCCGTTGGTTAATAGTTTCAATACAACCGTGACCTCAGTATGTGGTACATTTGATGTGCATGCTACATTATTTCTGTGTCCGCATCAAATGGTAATAACTGTGAAGAAAATAGCTTGTAATTAACCAACCAGGGAGCCAGCAGATGGATGCAGACAGATGGGAGCACACTTGGAGGCTGTGAGACAATACTGGTCAGCATGGTGGACAATAGGCACAGCACTCTATCCATGTAAAACCCACACTCTCCACCACATTTATTGCAGAGATAAGATTTAAGAACATATCTGAGGGCAATAAAGGAAATCACTTTTTAGATGCTTCCAACACTTCTTTGCAATGTTGGTTACATAAAGGCATGGAGCAGAACAGAAGGGAAAAATCTAAAAAATTTTTGAAAAGATGGGAAAATAATGTTGGGTGCACTAATGCAGATGAAGAGAACTATACATCTTACCTGTCTACCCAAAACCAGCAATGTGACAAAGAATATAAACAGAGAAATGGAGCCCATTGTCTTCAGGTCTTTCAGTATGCCTGGCCTACAAAATAAGAGGTTTAAATTCAGCAAGATACTCAAAAGTTGAAACAAAATTCATTTGGCACAAGAATAATGAAAATACTGCAATTTATACTGCTTTCTGGCATGCAAACTGAGACCATTTTAAATCGAGACCATTAGGAATATTCCTTATTATTTGATGAAATACAATTATTTTCATAATAAAAAATTATTAAGTTCTAAAACAATCTGTGCAAATGTGCCTATATATTTATACTAAGATGAGAAATTCTTCTTTGCTTGTGAATGGAGACTATTTGGTGCTTATTCTGTACAGATAAATTAAAGAGTTTTTTTTAAATGTAATAAATTACTTTCATAAGGGAGAGCCTGAGTGCATCTCAGGTATGTGAAGAAATGGAAGGTGGAGCACTTACTTTCTAAGATGTCTTTTTATTTCAGAACCACAAGAGGCACCAGCTAAATCTCATATACAGTTTATTAAAACTATGCTTTGGGAAAAGATACCAGAGGTAATAAGAAACGTTCCACACTACCGATGCCACCAGAAGAAC
>NW_010589644.1:0-21433 GCF_000705375.1 Tinamus guttatus
CTTCCACTACGCAAAGCCCCATGTACCTGGGTGACTAGTGCTCAGAAGCCCAGGGTGCTTGTAGCATGCCTGTAGCTCCTAGCTCCTCCCTTTATCTTGGTCCCTAATGACTCAGAGGGTGGCTAGTGCTCAGAAGCCCAGGGTGCTGGGGATATCATGCCTGTAGCTCCTAGCTCCCCCCTTTATCTTGGTCCCTAATGACTCAGGGTTCTCAGGAGTGAGGCCACCAAGTGTTTGCATGGAGGAGGATAGGCAGGCTTACGTAAGTGGAGACATAATTCCTCATTCAAACTTTCAAGAGCTTGCCTTGTTTCAGCCTCACCTATCTGCTCTTGCCCTTGCGTCTCTTTGGGAAGCCCTGAGTGCTAGATAATCATTTCAGCTTTTTGTAATCCTGACATACTTCAGCGTGTGTCAAGCACTCCTTCTTCTTGTGCAGCATAGTCTAAAATAACTTGGGCTTAACTTTTTTTTATGTTATACAGAATATAAGAAATGCAAACAGTGATCAAGTATGTTGATAAATAAACACTGCTTTCTTTTCAGCACTATGAGAAAAAGGCAGGTACAGATAACAGCCTAAGTGCTTAAAGCAACATTCACATTGAAATAAAATAGTACTGAATGCGGCTCAAGATGGTGACGTGTAGAGATGCCAAATGGAGACTTGAAATCTGTCCTGTTTGTTTCATTTTCCGCAAATTTTCTCAGCTACTACTCCTCATCTGTGCCATCTTTTTGCTGGTTAATTCCCTGGGAAAGGGTCAGGTTCAGGACTACTTGACACAGCTGTCAAAGGATGGCAAAAATTGAAATTCCTTCAAGACCACCATGTGACTCAGCCGTTCCTGCTCTATATACAAGGTACACTTCCTTGCGCTGCCTCTTGTAACAAATAAGAGCATGTACATTAAAAAAACCCAAAACACTACATGCACAACTGCAGCAGACTAAGACACTATGAGAGAGAGTTAATACTCTGTTAGCTGAATACTGACTGCAGTAGTTGACAGCCTTTCCTTCCTTGTGGTGGGAACAGGGAAGAAGTGGTTAATGGGCTCCATGGCACTCCCAGCTCCTAGCGTGGTTTTATGCTTCACCAGCATTGTCCATTTTAGGTCAGAGAAGCCAGCAGGCTTCTCACTGTTTCTTTTCCAGTATGGTAAAGGTATAGCCTCTCTGCCTTTGTTCTTGTGCCAAGGACGCTGGGAGAGGGTCAGTGAAAGAAACGGTCTTGGGGGCAGTGGGGAGCAGCCTTCCTGGTGCAGAGAGCACAGGCTGCGGGGTTCCTTTTGCTGCAGTCCTTATTCCGGGCTGCTGGGCTAGCTTCTTCAGGATGCTGCATCTCCTCAGTGCTGCTCTGCCAAGTATAAGGGGTCAAAAACCAAGCAAGTCCAATCAGCTGAAGATCCCCTTGGGGCTACTCTGCTTTTTGGTGGGATTCAGACCAAAGCGGAGCTATTTCTAAGGATGAGGGAATAAAGGGATTCTTTGTATTCTCCCAACTAGAGCTAAAGCCAGGGCTTATTAATTGCAGCTGGTTCACAATAGTAGTATATCCTTTAGTAAAATCATATTACATCTGTGTTAAAAGCAGGTCTCATCCTTCTCTTTTAATGTTCTCCAGATTCTTGTGATTAGTTTGAAGTACTTAATCCCGTGTGCGTTAATTTCCTGGGGTCTTTATAATACTGCATATTTTTTTAAAAAAAATATATATTTTACTAGTTCTGAATGTCTTTGTTATATGTCCCAGCGGCATTGAACCCTGCAGGCCTGTTTGACTCCAGAGCCTGGTTCTTGGGCCTCCCAAACCACGCACAGTTTCCTGGCTCATTTCACCTAGTTAGATTCTTTGGGGACATCAGGATAGTACACAATGCAAATAAACTTAGCAAATGAAACACTCACACAGTTAGCATCTCAAATATCACAGATGTATATTAAGCATCAGTTTTCTGAATGTCTGAGTCAGACTGATCGTATGCCTAGGTTTGGTTAAATCCCCAAAAGAGACAAAGTTCTTCCATATCACCCTCTGGCAATCAATGGGCTCCTTTTGGCTGGAGACTTCCCCTTTGTTAAACAGTGTCTGTCACGGTTTGGTTGAATGGAGAAGACAGCAGTTTTCACAGATATTATCTCAGCCGGAGCATTTAAGCCTGCACCCTGTTTTTATGAAGAGATTATCCAAAGCCAGAAGGACTCAGTTGGCTGAAGGCCCCTTGTTGCTTTCGGTAAACCAGCAGTGGGGGGCAAATTCTTGGTTGCTTGATTGCATGTTTCTGGACATGCCTTCCTGCATCCAGGTCTTGCTACCAAATGGATGAGCCAGAACTGCTTAAAAAAGTACAGATAACATTCATACAAACCAAATAATCCATATGAAATTCATAGTAGCCGAACAAAGACATTTCCTCAAATCACTGCAGTCTGCAAATAAAACCCTTAGGCTGATTAGTTGCTAGAACCTCATTTGAATCATTCATTGCTGTAACATAGATGTAAAGCAACATTGCTTTTGTCATCTTCTGGTGACAGAAATGAGTCTGAAGAGTATAACTGCCCTTAATAACCCAGGTTATGAGCCCTTGAATTATCAAGCCTGAGTTAGAGAAGCTGCCCTACAACATCCTTGGCCTAGTTGTCCACCTTGCACACATCCATATTCAGTCCTGGGAGCTGCAAAATGCACCCACTCATCCCCCTCATTCTGTGGTGGGCTGCAGTTCTCTGGAATATACTGAGAGAAGTTGCTTAAATTTCCCAGTCACAAAGGGAAGTTAAAGAAGGTGCTGAACCTCTGGTAGTATGTGGATATGTTGTGTGGTAGCATGGTTGTTGCCTACATGCCCTCCCAGAGGCTGCTTGTGTTGCTTTCTGAAGGAACCGCCTTCAGTAGACTCTTAGCCTTCAGCTTCTTCAGTGCCACCATTTGGACTTTAAAACATTGTTAGGCTTTATTAAAAAAAAAAAAAAGGAAAAAGGGTTGTTTGGGTGGATGGAATTTGTTCCTGATATAACCGTTCAGTTGTGTTGATTCGGGTATGAGGAGCGGCCAAAGTAGAGAGATAGATTTTTCCTGCTTCCCTTAAAATCTTTTTGTATAGAACATGTCTGTCCCCTTAAGAAGGAAAGGAGAGATGCTCTTAAAAAAGCACTTTTGAGGCACATGTGAAAGCTGGAGAAGAGCAATCTTAAAAGCTAAATGCAGGGTTAGATTTTTGTGGCGTGGAGGAGGTGGTGAGGGCACACTCTGCGAGGATTCTGTTTCCACTGCAGGTCCGATCAAATTATAAATCTTGCCGTGGTGGTGGATGGATTCTGCAGAAAGTTTCCACATTGCCTGATGGGATAATGGATTGCTTTAAAACCACAACTTTGTCTGCAAACACAAGGCCCGACTTTGCTATATATTTTTTGTAGTTATCAAGAGCTTAAGACATTGATTTTGTCTGCTCAGGCTGATTACCACAACTAAAAGATGGCCTAAATTCTCCACAGCTCTGTCTAAACAAGACTAGCCTGACCTAATGACATGTTTCCTCCTTTGTCTACACGCTGACTCTAGTCTTACTTTGTTTTCCGAGCTTAGCCCCAGGATGTAAAAATTGCCTCCCTTCCCATGTGTTTGCTAGAGCAAAATACAACTTGACAAATCTCTTCCTTGTTTAGAGATTCTAAAGACTGAAGTTTAAATATATTTCCCAAGAGGAAGATTTTCCCTGCCTTCCTTTCTACTGCCCTTCTTTCTACTCGACCCTTCCCTGTCGCTGATATTTAGAAGAGTTTTAACATATGTTTTAACATTTCCGAGGTGAGCAGGGCTGGGAAAGGGGAGGATCGCGCAGCTGTGGCAGGCCTCAGAGCTGCCGAATCCACCTGGAAGGCAAACGGGGGCGCACGGCTCGCTCTTACGGCCAGGAGCGCTGGAGAGGCGGGAAGGCCGTGTGGCGACGGCGTCCATGTTTGTCTCTAAGGGATTTGGGTGCTCTTGTGGGGCACATCCCCCCGGGAGGCAGGGCAGAGTGTTCCTCTGAGGTTCCTGTGGGGTGCAGCCCTGCTGTTGTTCATGGTAAACATGAGTCTACACAAAAGCCAGTGTACGCAATGAAGACCTACTGAGCTCCCGAGTAACTCCTCCTGCTAAAACCAAGCTCCTTTGTCCTCTCTGTTTTCACAAACCTGTAGGAAAAGCAAGGATTTGCTTAATTTAAGCCAGCCTTTCATCCTTCTCCCCCACCACCTCCCTGCCCTAGAGTGGGACTCTTCCCTGTGCTTGCCAAAATAACAGTAGCACCTCGGAGCAAGGACTCATTCCTGGCTTTCATGATCCCCAGGAGGCCACCTTGGCCCCCCGGATACTGCTGACCCTCATATAGCCGTTAAATCAGGTTTTCCTGTGGATATACATTTAGAGTGCCTATGGTACTTCAGCAGAAGCAATTGGCAGTAAAGTCTTTCACAAATCTCTCTATTACCACAGACTCCAGACTTCTTTAGATAGTAACTGATAAAGTTCAAAACATTAATTTCCACCAATAAACAGGAACTGGAAGCCTAGGGAGTTAATAGGGCTTTTTCATCTCAGGCTAACTCTCTGATCTAATTTCAGATAGCAGGAAATATGCCAACTTTAGCCGCTAATTAGAGTTACTCATTGGAGATTATTTGTAGCAGACCTCCAAGCTTCTTATAACAAAAAATGCACTGACAGGGCTGCCAGCACAAATATGTTAGATGTTTGTAGTGCAGAGGCCATTTGAATTATGCAATGAATTGTTACAAAGAGATTTAAAATACATCAGACTGCACGAACAGTAATTTTAATCAATTCAGAAACCACAGCTCCGTCTTTCCCCTGCGACACTGAGGGTGGCAGTTTTGTCTTTTTTTCTTTTTTTTTTTCCAGGTGCCAGAAGTTTCTAAATAGTAATGGATAAGATGGTATTAGTGATTCCTTTTCATTTTTCATTTGCACTCTTGGTCCGTAATCTGCTGAATTCTGATTACGCTTCTTTGGGATTAGGCCTCCATTATGGCAGAATACTCTTTGCTTCTCAAATAAAATAAGGTTCAATTTCTTTATAACAAAGTAGTCGGCCTATAGTACTCTTTATTCTCAGAGGGCTGCCTTTTTGCTGCCCTCATAGGGGGCTTCAGCTTTCTCAATGAGTTGTGCCTCCCAGTGTTGCTGTATTACTGTGTCTCTTCTGCTGAAGTGTCTGTCCTGGAGAACTTACTTAAGAGTATGAAAAAGTATGTAGTGGCAGAAGCGATTAAAAGGTGCTTTTTAGGTAATATGTTTTCTTGTAGTAATCGTATCTTATGCTTCTGCCTCACGTTTCATCCAAGGATGGTCTATTTTATGTTCAATTTCTGTAGCATTGAGGTGGTATTGGCCCTAAACCAGTTTATAAAATTAACTCAGCTTCACATTATGCTTTTGAGGAAATGTACCCAGCTTTATAATGGACATAAAGTGTTGGGTCAATACTACAGTGCTGAGAATAGAAGCCACGTCCTCACTTCCAGTACTATCCATCACTTACTCATTAAGACAGGAAAATATGGCATTTCTGAGTGCAGCTACTCCTACCAGGATTTCTGAACAGCACTGCTTAGGAAAACATAGTGCTTCCAAGGCAGCAGGGAAAACAACAACCCACAAGAGAAAGGGAACACACATGTGCTAGACTTCTGTGGCTTTAATGCAGTTTTCTTCATCTGGTGCCTGATTACCCACAGCTTTCATCTGAAAACTGAACATCCCTTTTCGGAAATGCCAGCAGAACACTCTGGGTCTGTGTTTCTCGATACCTCCTTTCCTTTTCCTCCTCTAAGCTAGATTCTCTGCTCAATCTGTAGCTTCCATACTGATTTTCTCATCTGACCATTGAAGCTGAGAACTACAGTGCATCACAGTTAGCTGAGAGCAGTGAGCATATGACCTAGTGGATCTGCACTGCTCTTGAGGTATCAGAAAGCATTTTCAAACTAAAATATTATGATTTTCAGGCTTGTGACTGAGGATGCTCTTTTATTTAGTTGAAAATCCAATTTTCCAGCAAAACCAGTTTGTGCAAAACGTTGCGTGGATCAGGCCTATGCCCTTTTTATTTTCCTTTTTTTTTTTATTTCCCCCCATGTGCTGCTTGCATTTAAAATTCACGTCTTGTCTAACGTGAAAGTCTGTGGATCACTGGAGAACTGGAAAAGTGACAGAAGAATCATGCAAGCAGGACCAAATTAATTAGAGAGGTAAAAAGGGTTTTATTTTGCTTCTCGATTGCCACTCAACTATACAGCCATTTACACTTGCGTGATGGGTTAGCAGTGGTGTAAAGAGAGAGAGGGCTTCCGAGTAGGTGATGCTTTCTTGCTTTGCCCAGGAAATTTAAGAGCCGATTTATGAGAGGTCGGAGTAAGAGTTGAAAATTGTGGCCCTGTTCCTCAGTGAAATGAATTTACCACAGTTAAGAATCCCCAAAGCTGAGACTCACTGCTGAGCTCATACACTGTCTTCCTCGGAGCTGTTTCAGTGACCAGGCTGCCTGCCAGCACCTTTGTATCAGTCAGGTCGCTACAGTCATCTTGAAAGATTTAAGCACTGCTTCAATAGTTGTCTTCCTCCTCCTGCTCCATATTTGTGCTGCTTGGTAGCCCGTGCTGGGAGTGTGGCTCAAGAGCTCTGAATCCCTGTGCAGGGCATGGAGGTCTGTCCATGACTATGCAAAGCAGAAGGGTGTCTGGCCCCTTTGTTCTTTTTAATTAACCTCTAGAGGAAGAAATACCTGAGAGAAAAGAACAGTTTCAACACTGACCTTTAATGCAAGGATAAAAGAGCTGCCAATCTAAGGAGAAGTGCAGAAGCCTAAGGTAGATGAATACTGCAAATATTCCTGCAACTTCAGAAGTGAGAAAATCAGGGAGAAGGTTGTAGCTTTGTTTTGTTTCGATGCATATAAAGGACGTGACCTTCACTCTTTTGGAACTCTTTAAGGCAGACGTGCGGATTAGTAGACAAAAAAACTCAAGAATCCAGAAAAAAACTCCTCTCCTCCTGTTTGTTTGCAGGTGTGCCCATAAGGCCACACAGGCAATGGAGCAGTGTCTGCGAGCAAGGAAACGGCCGCAGCTTGCAGAGCCCCGAGGTGCAGCAGGGCCGCGGCGCGAGGGCTGCCCTGCAGCTCGCTCAGTGCCCTGCTTGCTCTGGCTGGCACTGAAGCTGCTGCTTTTATTTTCTTCTGGCTGCTCACAGCAACCCAAATGGACGTCTGCCACAGCCTGTGCAATCGTAGATGAGGAAATGAGAGCCACCGTCGTTGCTCGGAGGGAAATAAGTCCTACTGCAAAAGAGTCCTCAGGCCTGTGTACAGTAGAGGATGCCATGGTGCTCCCAAGGGAAAACCAGTTAGGAAACTTGAATAAACAGTTGCTTGGTCACTTCAGAGAGGACATCAGTGAAAACATTTTCTTTGAACAAAGGGTATGTGGGCGGCTTGGCCAGCAGCAATGTTTTGGTTTTGTCTACTGTAGGGTACTTTTTTCTTCTGAATTCCCCCAGCCGCTTAATTTAGAACAGATATAAATGACACTGGGGGCAATGCTGGTATTAAATGAGAGCCAGGACTGTGGAGGTGGACTTCAGCAACCCTGTCTAGTGGCTGTTGCTGGGAATTTGAATCCCAGTAATAACCCATTGGAAATGTGGTGTGAGGAGCTGTAATTTGAAATGAGCTGTAATTTGAAATAAGCTGTGAGGAGCACAGTGTGAAATGGAAAAAAAGAGGAACTGAAAAGTATTGTAGTGGGCCACTAAAAATAGTGTTTGTATGAGAGACAGACTTAAGACTTATTTGACATCTGTCTGTTAGCTGCCCTCTCTCTTATCCTTCCCTTTTTGTGTACCAGTTTGTGCCCACCTGCTTTTGGGCTGTTTTAATCTGTAGAACATACATCGCCACATATGATTGGACTGACATATTAAGTTGCAAAATAATTGTCAGTGAGTTAAGCTTTGGGTGCTGGAGGAAATTTAGCACAGCTTAGTTTTCAGAAAGTAATGAAGTTACTGAGTGGGAAAGTTAATAAAAGGAATAGAGAATAATAAAAGGATGAAAAAAGGAAAGGGGACAACCTGAACTTCACGGTATTTAAATTTTAGGGGCCAAGCTGTGTGTGTGGAATCCAGAACTGTTGCTGAAAGTCCTGCTGCCTTCCAACAAGTCCCTTGGCAGCAGTAGATCCCCCAAATGTGATCCAACATCACCAGCAAGTTAACTGGAGAGCCAGCTAGAGAGAGATAGATAGTGTGCAGAAAAGCTGAGCATATGGAGTGCTCCACAGTTAGGTGTCACCTTCCACTCTCCATTCGTACATGAAATAGTAATTTCATGAAGCAGAGACTGTATAAGCATAGACTGTATAAGCAGGGGCTGCAGCTGAAGAGCTGGGCCCCCGAGTTCTGTTCAGGAAATGCATCTCTGCAGTAGCTCTGAAGTTACGTTGCTGAACCCGAGCATCGTGGTGATGGACTGTCATCGTGGCAGGGTGTCGTGCTTTCACAGGCCTTGTGACCTGAAAGGCAGCAGCTGAGCAAAACAGCCTGTGGAGAACGATAAGCTAAAGCCCTCATTTATTACCATCTCTTCTGAAATCGGCTATGCCCGTGCCTTGTGCCCAGGCTACACTTTGGCATTATCTGCCTCTCCAGACAGCAGACTGCAGGGAATGCAAAATCCCTGCTCCATTAAGATCCTTGTCAGGCTCACATATTTGGAAGATCTGGAAGAAAAAACCTCAAGCTTCAGTGTATTGTGTGTATTGTGGATCCTAACAGCGGGTGCTTAAGGCTGTTGTTACCCTGGGGGGTGCAGACCAAGGGGAACAGATTGGGTAACTCGAGAACCTTGAAGAAAGCTCTCCAGTTGCTTAAACTTGTGGGCACTAGTCTGTGCTGTCCAAATGCACAAAGTTAATGGTCCCTAGAGAAAAAAAATCAAAAGTCACTGGAAAAATTTAATTGTCTATGCAGATTGCTCATATTCATGCTAAGCCCTGGGATTTTGAAAGTATCTGACTCTTCACATCCAGACAGGCTTATCTGAATTCTAAGTAACTTATATGTTTGAATCACTGTGGTTTCCTAATAACTTAATCATTACTGGTAGATTTCCTTTTGTGTCAACCGCTTGCTATTCAAATGTGTTGTGTCAAGGAAATGTGATCATGTGTTTTAACAACAAAACATGCTGTCCCATATGCCAGCAGTCAAGTGAACTTTCACCAGTGGAAGATCAGACTCCAGATGCTGCTCAGCGCATCTTGCTCTGTCCTTGCAGAGCTTAGTGACAGGGCTGCCTGCCACCTTCCCGCTGCCAGCCAGGGAGCTAAATCCTGGAAGGTTTAAACGCTGCTTCTGAAGTGTTCTGAGGAATGGTTCCCAGGCCTGCTGCTGGAAGCAACCAGTGTGCTTGTCTGTGCAAGAGCTGAATCGGGAAGATGGGCATTGAGCCCCATGAGTGTGTTCTGAGGTCTGCATCAGCGTGTGACCTGCTCATGTCATGCTGAGCCACATTCTTAAAGGTGGGAAGGTGTCACCAAGTTCTACTTCACTCCAGTAATGCCTTTGCTGTAGTCTTTTATACTGTTTCCCATGTAAGGCCAGGTTTATTTGCAAAATCATTTTGTACAGATGTAACTGTATTTATACCATGGGCTTTTTTCTGTTTGTTTTAAGCATAGAAATATGGGCTATAAATTGCTTCTAGGCCAAACAAAAAGGGAATCACAGCCCCTAACCCACATTTTATACTTCATGTATTTCATATGTTGACTTGGTCAAAGACTACAGATACCCCAACCTGATTGCCGTAAGGTATATTTGCAAAATCATTTTGTGCAGATGTAACTGTATTTATACCATAGTCTTTTTACTTTGTTTGTTTTAAGCATAGAAATATGGGCTATAAATTGCTTCTAGGCCAAGCAAAAAGGGAATCACAGCCCCTGACCCACATTTTATACTTCATGTATTTCATATGTTGACTTGGTCAAAGACTACAGATACCCCAACCTGACTGCAAGCTAAGTAGAAGTGTCCACATCCACACAGTGCCTTGACAGACAGCCTGGCTGTGGCTGTTCTTGCTGGCTTCAATATGCTGCATAGGTCACCCTACTAATTACAAACTAATTAACTTTTAGCTAATTAGAAGACAGTCTTTCATTCTCCCTGGCTGCCTTCAAAAATATTTTTTCCTCCTGGAAAACCAGATAACATGCTGTTCCTTACTGATGCTTCTACTGGGCCTGAACACTTCTTTTATGTATGTGAGCACTGTGGTTAGACATGTGTGGAGGGTATATTGTAGTTTATGATATGCCATAATTTCTTCTGAGAAACGAGAAGGGATAGGAGAGCTCTCTATATGGCTCCAGGTCTGGTACAGTGGTGCCCTGCATTTGGGGGTCAACTTTTTAAAGGTTGACTTGTATATGTAAACGTGCTGAGAAAAGCACACACAATCACAAATACGTGCCTGCCTGCCTCTCGTATGTTCTTTTTTGAGTGCTATATGTCTCAGAATGGGACAGTATGGTTTGAAGTATGAGTTTTGTTTTAATCATCTAAAAATTAGGCATGTAGTCTAACCTATTTATGTGTATTTAAGATTCTGTATTTAGTGGAGATAGTCACCTTCTAGGGGCAATTCATCCAACTTTAAGATTGACATCAAGGGATTGATTGCATGCCTGACCAGTGCATTAAAACTGGGTGGAGTAAATTCCATCTCAAGTGATTAAGACAACTATCCTGCAAATTTAATGTTCGTTACCATTCCTTAAACTACGTGGATGTCTAGCACCACAGACTGTAAAAGTATAAAGTATAAAAATGGCACCATGCAAGATGTGAAAGCAGAAGGACGTGACCCTGGGAGGCATATAAAGACAATGTCTGAACATGCAGAGATGGGATAAGGATTGCCAAAGTCCATCTGAATTTGAGTTGGACGAGGATGCAAAGACCACATCAGCAGCAAAGACAGGATTTAAGGAAAATGTGGGCCTAGTGCTGAATGGGAGCTGATAGCAAAAGCATGTGGAAAATGCTAAGGTGTGTTTTTTTTCTCTCAGTCTTTCCTGGTAAAATTTGCCCAGAGACAAATTAAGAAAGTGCAGACTAAGTAAGTGGACAGTGAGCTGGATTGAAAACTGAGTTGAGCTCAGAGGGCTGTGCTCAGACATGAAATTCATCTGGGGCCGGTCACTCATGGTGGAACTCAGGGGTTGATACTGTTGTCAGCAGTGTTTAACATCTTACTAATGACCTGGATGATGGGATGGAGGGAAGTTTGGAGGTACAAAACTGGGAAGAGTGGCTGACACATCAGAGCACTGTGCTGCTGTTCCAGTGGGCCTTGACAGGCTGGGGAGATTGGCAGAGAGGAACCACAAGAAGCTGAGGAAAGTGGAAAGTCCTGCACTTCGGGAGGAATAATCCCAGCAAAAGTACAGGCTTCAGGTTGACCAGCTGGCCTGAGAGCAGTTTTAGAGAAAATAGGATCTGGAGATCTGGGTGGACGGCATGTTGACCATGAGCCAGCAATGCGTCCTCATGCCAAGGCCTGTGATGTCCTGAACTGCATTTGGAAGAGCAATGCCAGAAGGTTGACAGAGCTGATCCTCTGCTCTACTCAGCACTCGTGAGGTTACATCTGGAGCTCCTCAGTATAAGAGAGATATGGACATATCTATAGCTATAGACTAGGCAAGCCAAGGGCCACAAAGATGACTAAGTGATTGTCATGTGAGGGGAAGCTGAGAGCTGTGGCTCTTCAATGTGGAGATGAAAAAGCTTGAAGAGGTCTTACCAGTCTGCATAAATATCTGATGGGAGGGAAGAGAGAGGACAAACTTTTCTTAACTGTACCCAGTGGCAGGACAAGAGGTAATGGGAACAAATTAATACACACACACAAAAAAGTGCTTTTAGACATAAGAAAAAAGAATGTTTTTTTTGGTGAGGGTAACTGACTACCTGATCGGTTTGCCCAGAGAGATTGTAAAGTTTTCATCCGTAGAGATATATAGAGATATAAGAGCAACCTTTTCTAGTTGACGCTCCTTTGAGTAGAGAGGAGTTGTGCTAGACAATCTCCAGGTCCCTTCTAACTTCAACTGCTGGGTAATTCTGTGACTGTAGAGAGGCTTAAGAATTTGCGGAGCCGCAGCCAAAATTTTCTTTGTTTTCCTGAGAATGACCAAAATTCTAGGAGCTATATCCTGTGATCCTGTGTCTAAATGTATTAGAATATGAAATAGACAGAAATACTGTAGAAATGCCAAATATATGATTGTTACCTTTTTCCTCTGAACATGTAATTATGTTGATTCCGTTAATGACAAAGAAATAGATTGCTCCTGAATGTATAGTTAATGCACAAAGGAAAACCACAAAACCGTTATGTGATAGCAACTTCATAAAGGAACATCTGTTAAAGGAAACGACCTGCACAAAGTCATCCTAAGTCTATTATTCACTAACTGGCTACCTATTGAGAACTAAATGACATAAATGAGTTATAGTCATTGGCTTTTCATCTCCAGTGAATTGGGTTCAAATCCCTCGTAAGGCACCAGGCGAAAATGAGTCTCTGCGGCCTCTCCTCCAAATCCCCCTCTATGCACCGTGTAAATTAGCGCATTAGCAGCCTTGCCTTGAGGGAGCAGCAGGACGAGGACAGCAGGTGTGTCACAGAGCGTAATGGAGAGGCAGTAGCAGAGCAGACCCGTGCTTTTGCACGGTGCCAAGCTGCTCCACGCCAGCTCTATTGATCCGCAACTTTTATGGGCTTTAGATTGGCTCCTAATTCTAAAAGCTCCATCTTCTGTTACATCAAGGAAGCCCTCCAAGGGGAAAAAAATCACTGAAATTTATGATTGACTGGGCGAGGCAATGCAAGAGCCCTCGATATGAAAATATTTGTCAATATTAATTTGGGGAGAGGTAAATGGTTCAGAAAACAAACCAGTGATCATCTGCTTGCTTTTCTTTCCTGTTCCAAAACTCATTCAGGCTGTTGTGCAGACAGTTCAGTGAGTTAGGGAAGGATAAAGAATTATGGGGATTTTATTTTTGCAGAGGATTTTTTTTAAAAAATTTGGTGTAGGCATGTCAGTATGGTGAAAGAATGAAATTTTTTTTTTTGTCAGTTTTGGTATGGAAGGGCTTTGAGTGGAAATAAGAGAAATGAGGGAAAGTAAGAGTAATCTTTGGGGTGGAAAATGGAAAGAAAATGGCTTATCTAAACTTTTGAACTTTCTGAGGTTCACTCCCTTACCACCACACATTAACACTATAATATAGAGTCTCCTCGCATCTTCTCTACAAAAGAAAGGTAATCAGTTCTTGCTGTAAGACCATGGAATAGGGTCAGAGAAATTCATGTAAGCCTCTAGGCCTGACAGTCTGCATTTTTCAACCTCTCATGCTAACGCAAGATGTCATCAGCTCCCGGGGAGACAGCAGTATCTACCTATTTGATTCAAAGTTCAAGGCTCTCATACCATGTATATTTACCTGACAGATCACCAGAGCACTGGGGTTCTTGGCCCAGAGCACCAGAGAGATCTTCCTGGTAGAGATGTATGCATTCAGAGCCACATTTCCAAGGCGCAGCCAAATTATTCCTGTTGACAAAACAAGGCTGATGTGTTGAAGGGAAGCACTGATAAGAGCAGTATAAACACTTTGTTTGTACTTATCAGGAGCTATTTGCAAACCTGCCAAACTAGAAAACAGTCAGGGCGTTTTTTTCCCCCCTGCTTTTGCTGATTATAAAATTCTTATTAGAGCATAACCCTGCTTTCTTGGTGATGATTAGGAGACTATCTCATAAAACTCTGAATTAAATTGATATGTTCACTGCTTTAATACTGGGGAAGCGAATTAATCTCTCTTGACATTCTGTGATGGGATGGCTTTACCGGAGTGACACAAAGAATTATATTGGCAGAAGAATCCAGCTAGCATCCAAAAGCAAAGATCCCAATTAGTTGTTGTTAAATAAATCTCAGCTGCCCTTCAAAGTCAATACATTGCATTCTGTGTAACCTATCTGGGCTTTGGATCCAAAATAGCAAAATGAAAACAACTACTTAAAAGGCATGTCTTAAATAGAAGTCTATGGAATCACTGATGTGCATTCATGAGAAATAGTCTAGATTTAACTCTGAAATAGCCCTGAATTCATGAAAACAAGAATTCTTTTTAAGGGAAAAATGTCAGTATGTTGATCTTTGTCTCCTAAGGCAGACAAACCAAAGGGACACCGTCTGAAATTCTTCACATGAAGGGTAATGAGAAAGAAAGAGGAAGTATGTGAAATTTGAAGATTAGGAAATGGGGATTAGTCCAAAATAACAAACTGGCCAGTGGTGAAGCACATGTAGAAGGAGGAGCAAATCTCCTCTTTAACTGATTTCAGGCTCCTTTTGAACCATCGTCTCCCAAATGCTCTGTCTACCAAGTTGTAGCTTTCATCTTTGAAGTTCTTTTTGAGCCTAAATGCATGGGCCAAAGGAAAAGGGATACTTGATTTTCTCTGTTGACTGGCCTGGCTGTCTTAAATTCTTGTTCCACCCTGGAGCTGAGAATCGCCCATGCAGCCAGGACCTGGAACAGAGCCAGGCACAGCCGAGGGAGGCAACTGGGGGAACTCTTGCACTGTGTGGCCAGACACCAGTTTTGCAGCCATCCTCACTGAGAACCATTTGTGCCTCACTCTGAAAGAGTCTCAGCAAATTAATATTGTCAGATCAAAAATAAATGAGTGCATAAATCATTACCACCAGACCCACAAAACTGGGCATTTCAAGATCTCAGTGTTTGAATAGCTTTAATCACTGTATTTGAAAGTGTTGTTGGTGGTGTCCCATTTCTTTAGTGTATGGGGAACATTGTTCTATCTGCAGATAGAGTTATACAGAGTCTTTTTGCAAGGCTGTAGAAAACACTAATCTTTTATGCAATTGTTAGAGAGGAAAGAAAATTGTAGGTATCTTCTGTGTAAGTGAGAGTGTATGCATGTAAGGCACAAATGTTGAGTATGCTGCTGACTTCAGTAGAAATTTCACGTGAGGAGCTATGCCATCTAAAACAAATTCTATTTACTTATATCAAATGATACTGTAACTTCGTCTTGGTAAAGAAGCAGTAAAAGCATATACTGTGGCATGCGTGTGTGACAAAGAACATTGTGTCTATGTTTCCTCTGTTTGTCGTATAAATTGATGGTTGTTTTCATAGTTTCAGCTGTCAGATGCATTGAGTCATACCTCACTTGTCATTTGGATTGGACTGAGTAGGGAATTTGGAGAAGGAATCTCAGCCTCAAATTCATCAGCCTGAAGAATTTGAGAATGGTTTTGTTTCTCTGTGGCCACCTGGTCAATATTTTATGATAGTAATAACTGATAAGATGGTTGCTATGGGAAGTATATATATATAAAGAATATTGTAGCATATAACATAAAAAGACTGTATTGTTCCCCAGCATGTTTGATCTAAAATTCTTCCCTTGTAGGTGATCTTCATATATGGTTTACATGCAATGTAGTCCCATGAAAAGCCTCTTCTGAAGGAGACCTATGGCTCAGAGGGCTCCCAACACAAAAGGAAACTACATTTTTAGAGTGAAGGCTTTGGGACCTTTATAATCCTATTCTAGTCCTCTATCAGGAGATTAAGTGTGGCTGAGATGGTTCGTCACGTTGAAGAACTCTGAATGCAGAAGAGCATCTCAGCCTCACACAGTTACTTTCAAAGTCAACGCTTACGAAACAACTGCTTCACTGATATATGCAAGATATTACTGTTATCCACAGTATAGTAACGAGAACTGTTGCAATATCTCAGAGTGCACAACATTAATTCTTTGCTCCAAAGAAATAGGAGCTTACTCATAAGTTTCTAGGTGATGTAGGAAGAGAAATCCTATTACTAGTCATAGCATCATAGGAAATCATCTGGTCTGTCTTTCTGCCGTAAGTCAGGATAAAAAATAAACAAACTCCTTTCATAGATATTTTCTAATCTGTTTTAAAGACCTCTGATGATGGAGACTCCATGCCTTCCTTGGCCATTTGTTGTCGTACCTGACTATCCTGGCAATGAGATTTCAGTGGCAGCCGAGGAGAAGGGAGCGTAACTGGAGAAGCAAAAGGAGCCAGAGAGAGTGAGGGTTATGGTCAAGAGCCAATTCAAGGGAGCTTTGTAAAAGTAAGATTCTTCTCTGTGGTTCATTGCGTAAAGGATATCTGAGAATAATGGGGTGATGTAGCATTTGAGGTTAAAATGGTTTCTGTGGAAAACAGGAAGGTTCTTTTCTTTCCATCCCACAATCGTGCATGCTGCCTTACACAGAATGCATTCTGCATTATTGTGAGTGCAAAAGAAATTGTCATCTTTGGTCACAGGCCTAACAGTAAACTAGTCTACCAGAGAATGAGAATTGTAGGTGCATTATGAAGAATTTAGAACACCACTCACGGCTAGATTAAAGCGAAAGTTCTTGAATAATTTCTTCCTTCACATCATTAAAAAAAAAAAAAAACTTATCTCCCAGAATAATCAAGAAAGAAAAGAAAATCACTTAGCTGTGACCGCTTTGCATCTAGTTCTGCGCTGTAGGCCAAGTTGTAAGGAGAGTGTTTACAGCAATGAGACACTAATGTATTCATTGGAACCCAAACTGTTCTCTGAAAAATACTAGAGTACAAGAGCAATTACCATTAATCATTATAAACAATGAAAGTAGCATTATCATCAAATGATAGTGCCTACTGAAATAATACATTAGCACCTAGGATAAAAGTGCAGCTTCTGTGTTGCTATTACTGTTATCTCATGAATGCCTATGTCTCTTTTAGGACATTTTGCTGTCCAAGTGGGTTTTGACCTTCATACAGAGCACAGTTTTCCACCAGAGAAAGTTAATTTCCCGTAGCGATGAAGAGCAAAGCTATTGCCACCTTCATTTTTCATTTCTTGCCTTCAGGCATAATCATGGGTGTGCAAACTGGAAACATTTGCTTACAGCCCTCAAATAAGGTTTTTCAAAAGGTAATAACAGTTTCTGTCGAGGTGAAATCTAGACAGCGTTACAGAAAACTAGTACTAGGGCCAGAAAACTGGTACCAGGGTGCCAGTACCAGTATCTCTACATGCTTCCAATTAGTTAAGGGAACAGTAGGCCAAGAGCTGTTCTTCTGTACAAGCCCTTGGGATTTCCTTGGGGCACCTTGGAGTCAGGGCTCGCACAAGGGAAGAGACAAAGCGGGTGGTGACCTGGGGTAGCAGGGCTCAACATACGCCTAGAACTGAAGTAGCAGGAACCTTTATCTGATGGTGAGGCAAGGACTTCCAGAATAAAATGATCTGCCAAATACCCTTTGCCGTATAATCGGGTATTGCTTCATATGGCATGGTGCTCGTTGGGCTGTCTCTTAGACAGCGTTACAGAAAACTAGTACCAGGGCTGTGTATTTCTACATGCTGCCAATTAGCTAAGGGGACCGTAGGGCCTTCCAGAAGAAAATGATCTGCCAAATACCCTTTGCCTTTTCGTATGGCATGGTGCTCGTTGGGCTGTCTCCTCGCTTTGGGTCACTGCTTCCCCCTTCTGCTGAGTTCTCACTGGCACTATGTGAGGTACCAGCAGTAACATCGTGGGAGGGGAGCACTGCTGCTTAGCAGGAAAGCAGCAGGTCAGCAATGAGAAGAGCTGCAGAGTAGTTTGTCCCAGCCGTAAGCAGCCTCTCCTATAGTTACCCCGTGTTTTTTGGTCAAGGGAGCCAGGATATGTTCTGACAGCCAACCTGAGCAGAAATACGCTGAGGCAGAGAGGTCTAGCTGATAGCAGGCAGTCAGTTGTAAGCATAAATGCATGCAATATCTTTTTTTCTTTATCTGCCCAAGTCTGCAAGAAAACTTAAACCCTTTGTGCCCTGGTTCCAATGCCAGCTGAGTCACTAGAGGAAATGCTCTGCTCCTCCCCTGGCTTCAATACAGCAAGCAAGGGAACTGCCATGCCACCACTTCTTGAGTTCACCATGTGAGTGTGTCCCCTCTTTATCCATTTTTTAGGTACCTTGTCTGTCAATTAAAAGTCTAATACACTGAGGCAGAGCGGCCTGCTTAATTTCAGTCAGGAGCAAGCCCAGATGGACAACTGTCTGACATGCTGCCAGCTCTTACTGGAGAAGCCTGGAAAATAACCACAACCTTTACCTTTCTGCTTGAAAAAACCTTAAATGTCTCCTAAAAAACTCAGCTAGGAAGGTTTTCATGTTACAATGAATTTGTATGCCATTGCTAGGGAGCTAGGAAAAATAAAAATAAAATGGAAAACATCTCTCCTTTCAGAAGAAGCATTATGTGCATAAATCTCTTGCCTTTCTATTTTTATCAGTAATTGCATCCTTACATTGATACAAACACTTTTTATCCCAAGCAATGATTTAAATCATCTCTGAAATTCAAGTTTACCAAGGTGAACACACCAGTTAAGTTCAGCATCTCATTAAGATACTTCTAATAGTATAGCAATATAGCTATAGGATAGTGCAGAATTTCAAATATTAATTTTATTGTATGTTTGGCACATTTCTGCAAATTCTAAAGCTTCTACATTCTTGCTATCAAAAGGTACCTTTGATGATATCTCTTTACTCTGGGTTTTCATTAGAGCTAGACATAGCTTAACCTATCCCTGAAAGACAGTTAATATTGGTTTTATCAATACAGCAATAGGACAAGCTAGTTGTGTTCTCTGAAGTCACAGAAAACTTTGTGTGAATACTCAGATCTTGTATGTTCTTTTCTGCCACTTCGGCTTTAGATAAACTCCTAATCCCTCTCATTCCTGATCTTTCTATAGAACAAGTTTTTGTTTTTTTTTTTTGCATGATGCTCCATTTATGACAAGTATAAAAATCTTAGATAAGATACTAGAGCTTCAGCTGAATAGAGAGCTTAGAAAAAGTTATGGGTACCTGTTAGAATTTTTTAAAGGAAATTTGCATGTATTTAATGTAATGGATCCAATAAGTTAATTTCTTCTTTGATTTAATGATAAAAAGATTTGTCCTTATGTGTTCAGCCTTTGTAATGTCTATGTGAAAGATTATAAATATGGCACAAAATGAATGTGTCTAGGAAATGAGTGGTTATCTGAAATCAGTTTTGCTATCATTTTATATTGACTTTTTGGAAACATGGCTTACTTGTCTTCCTGTAAAATCAACCAAATTATACCCTTTAGATTTAAAAATGAGTCTTGGTTTTATTCTTCTAATGCACCTGCTAGCTATTGATTTTTTAGATGTCCACCACCATTTGTGTTAACTTCTTCCTCGTTTGCACAAGATTCCATTTAAACTCAGTGAAAGCCTGTGAAAGTATTTGTGCATGTGTGAAGCAGGTGATAACACTAACACAGAAAATTACTGGAAAAAAATACATTAATGTTTTGCTCAAAACTAGATAGGCACTTATTTGCTCCCAACTAGATTTTAAGTGGATTTAGTCTAACTTTGCTCCAAAGTTGCAGTAATCCTCAGAAATCTTCCATTTCAAATACTTAATGCTAATTGATAGTTTATAGATGAGGATTCAAGAATGCAAGCTAGCTTTGCATGATTTATTTTTATGACTTCACAACAAATTCAAAAGCTCCCATGGCCCCTTGAAGTTCTAAGTGCAGCATACTCCTCAACCGCTGAAAGAGAAGCATGAGATAGTTCTTTTTGGAGGGGATAGATATTCATCCGGTGTCAATGAATTTATCCTGTGTCAATCCTCTATCAGTGCATTATATTATGTTTAGATTTAATTTTCTGTCTCACTTTTCTTCTTTATTTTTTCTTTATAAGCTGATCTCTTAATGAGAATGAAGGTCCTCTGCAGTCCTCGCTGTGGTCTGTAACTGCCTGTCATTCAAGTTTTGTACGTTCTCTAAAGCAGTCTCGTTTATTCATGTAGTTTCTTTGCATTTTGTTTTTTGGCCACTGAGTTAAGCACTGTGCAAACACAGAACAAGAACAAATTGCTTCCCTCTGGTACTGGATACATGTCAATTATTTAATATGGAAATTCTTGTTCTTTTCCAGTATCCAATGTAAAGGTCAGGTTATTTATAGATCACAGCTCTCAGCTGCTCATTCTTGCCATTTTTGAGAAAAGGAGGGTGACCCCAGCTTGAGTCTGTGCTCAGGGCTGTGCTGAAGCCAGCATCTTACCCCATCGCGTAGGTGGGAACTGGGACACACGCAGACCATCGATGTGTCCAGGTTAGTTAATGTACTTATTGCCACAGCTGCAGCCAGCAGCACAGCTGCCAGACTGGCTTCTCTGTGAACAAATGGAGATTGCTGCTTCAGCAAAGGGATTCCAGTTCTTCTTCCTTCAAAATCCAGCTTCAGGTTCTTCGTGTCTGTCTGTGGGCACAACACTGCTGAGGCAGATGAGCACATCCTGTGCTAACCCGCTGCAGGGCTGCACCACACGCTGCAGCTTCTCATGGTCCACAGCTATAAATTCTGCCTCTTACCTATGCCTGCCTTGGAAATAGCAGGGAGAAGCTGGAGTTTGGACAGAGGAGATATCCCCAAAGTCAGTGGATGCCTGAAGCATTCAACTAAGGCAGCCTTAGTTAGAAACTGCTCTGGTTAAGGGGAACTGGGCTAATAACCAAAGCATACCAGTAAGCCAGGGAAGCTGAAAGCCAAACAAGACTCAAAGGGTTTGCTACCTTTCTAGATGGAGTTAACTCAGGAGGCAACAGGAGAACCTGTATTCTGCTTTAGGTATATGCAGGTCCCTGCTGAGAAATGGAAGCAGAGGGGCTGCTTTGTGGAAGAGGGCACAGCTGGCTGGCCTAAGGCAAAAGGAAAGAAAACAAGGAAGAGAGAAGAGAATAATCTCACAGACTTCACTTTGTTTCTGTTGCCCTTCAGGGGTCTGTGATATCTGTATGTATTGTGAATATAGAACACAACACATAGAAAATGTTTGGATTTGGAGGTCATGTTTAGCCAAAAAACTGTTCAACAGCAATCCTATTCTCAGCTGGGTATTTCAGATATGATTCAGTTTTAGGAGATTTTTGTTTTCACTCTGCTTCTCCTATAAGAACCATGAATACTACATGAAAAAAAAAAAGGTTTAAATGACACACTACAAATATTTCAAAAAATCTTTGTATTTCCAGCTAATAGTAGCCATGCTATAATATGCAATACGGTATTAGCTGCTATTCAGATATATCTCTATATCATTCTATTAGTGGTGTTCTAGGCAAATGTGTTGATCTTCCGTTTGATATTTTTCTGCTTCCTCTGGAGCACACTCTGAGGATTTTCTGTT
>NW_010589647.1:0-15692 GCF_000705375.1 Tinamus guttatus
CAACATTTTCTATTAAATATTAATTTGGAAATAACATGGGAGACAAACCTTATCAAGAGTCAAAAGTGCTCATTACAGGTCTATCTAAAAACAGCCAATTGAAAAATCTTATTAGAGAAACACAGAAACACTTGGGTTAACTCACTATTATTTTAGTCTGCGAGGTAGTGCCTTCGCCCAGTCAAGATATGCAGCCCAGATCCTCTCCCCTTTCCCTCAGGGAACTGAGCAAGATTCACTTTTGTTACTGAAGAGTCCTTGGTACTTCCACCCTGTTTTTTATCATATGCCAGAAGCATTCACAAGGAAGCAGGACACCCAGGTTCAACTACTTTCTTCAATCAAGGGGTTTCAAGCTTACATCTCCATAAGAGAACACCCTAACTATATTGGCTATTCTGCATTGAAATGTTCTCTGCTCCATCCTGTTTAAGCTGTTCTGCTGCATAGAAAAAAAAAGAGATCCAAGATTCACCAGACCATAAAGAGAAAGCAAGCAGCCACATTTATCAGAAGGGTAGAGTCCTTAAGAATGCATTCAGCATTTTATCTACTGACCTTTGAACATGCTACAGGAACATACACAGCAACCTGTATCCTGGTACCAGGGGTAGGATGTCAGATGTGGATTTGAATTCCCTCCAGGAGAGGGCAGAAATGAACCTGAAAGCACTAGCCTTGATTTCAAAGGCCTCAGAATGTCACCCAGCATTTGCAATTTCTCACCTCCTTCAAATTCCACAGCCAGAACGCAATGCTATTAATATCACTCCATAAGCAAACATTTCCAGCAAGCTACACCTCACATATTTCTGCAAGAAGTCTTAGCTCTTTCACTGTATTGCAAACTTACCAGTTACCATAAGAAACTTTACCATACTATAACCATCAGAGATACGGAAAAGAAAGAAAGGAGCTGAGCACAACATTAACGTTTCACCACAAAGTTGCTCAAGAATCATAAACCTCATTGCATTGCTTCTCATTGCATTAGCTTTCTCTTCAAAAGAAAAGCAGTGTTTGACTATAGTTTTAATAACTGCATTGAGAGGCTTTCTTGACCTTCAGAGCGCATACCACGTACATTACTATAGCATTCTCCGATCTTAGCACCTTCTCTGGGTCTCCAGCATTCATAGAACAGTTAAGGTTAGAGAAGGCAATGTTGAGAAGGCAGCAAGAATGGAAGCAGCAACATCACTAATAGCCCTAAATAGGGCCCTAATCCTAATTCAGCAGTGGATGAGATCAATACTGCTCACTAAGATTTGAGATGAATACCTGCAAGAAGTAGCATGGCCTAGTCTGCAAGTCTGTCGGTCAAAATCCAGAGAGGTCAAACCTGCTGAACTTGTTTGTCCATTTATAGTCACTAACAAGGACTTAAACAACTTCTGAAAGCTAAAAATCACTTCAGAGAAACCAAATTATCACCAAATTTTGTGACCAGCTTTATTCAAGAGACAGGAAGAGAAGGAGCTTGAGAAGTACAGAACATTCAAATGATTCCATTTCAAAATGGAGTTCTTGGATTAAATCAAAATAAAATGAAAAAGAGTAACAAATAGAAAGGGGATGTTTTAACTGAACCAGTTTTCAATTGTGGGAATCTTTTCCACTTATGGAAAAATCTAGGAAGGAAAAAAAAAATGCCTATTTAAGCTTAAGACCAAAACAAGTTCTGTAGATAATTAGTTTAGGTTCTTTGCTCTACTTCCCTTCCTTTGAAAGGGCACAGTCCCAGCAGCTGCAAGTTTATTGCAAAGCAGAGAGGTCATGTTTTCTGTTACAATTCTGGCAGGACATCGGTGGTTTGCTGCTGCTACACAGGAACCTTCCTGAACAAAGTCACTATGAACCAGGAGCGCCTTTTTACTTTGAAAAATGTGATGACAGCAATTACACCACAGCTAGGAAAATCTGCTGCTGCTAGTATGCATAGCTGCAACTTCCTATGTGGAGCTCTCCAGAGCTAAGTTTCAAATCAAGTGATAAAGTCACAGCAGCCATTACTTATTTAAAAGCTGATGACAAGATCTTTGATAGATAAGAAGCTGTGACCTCTTGGCACCCATTAACCTGTGGTTAGGTTTCTCTGCCCATAAGCAGTAAGTCTGGTTGCTCTAAGTCACCCTGGATTTGCTTCTGCTTGTTCCTCTTCACACAAATGAGCTTTCTTGGGAACAGCAAGCCACTTATATCAGCAAGTGATTGAAGCATGAGCTTCTCTGCACCTAGCAATGTTGCTCTGAGCAAGGCAATTCCATTACATAAAGTACCTCAAAGCTGAATTTCAAAACAGCCTCCTTGAAAATTGTTCCTGTCCTCGCCTCACCCCCTCCCCCCATGTCTTAAGGTGGAACCTTGGACAAGGAGTCCAATTCCAGGACATTAGCAGACTGCCGGTTGTGCCCAATCCCACCAGACCTGAAGAGCAGCTCGCATTCCTGGGAAACCCTGAGAGGCCACCAGCCAGCGATGGAGCACAGAACTATCTCCCCTGCTGCCTAGCATTTTAAAACACCTTGGTCCCTCTCCAGGAATCTCAGGAGATGCAACTAGCTGAGCTCTAGCACCAGCAAGCCTGGGCTGCAGGGTCCAGATACCGGCAGCCGGGGAGCTCCAGTTCCATCCATGTTCCCCCATTAACTGACCCGCTGGCTCACAGGTGGCAGAAATGCAAAAGGGATTCCTGCAAACCCCAGCAAAACACTGTCTCTGCTTACACTACCCTTTTCACAGGTGCAGCAAGCATGGATGAGATCAAGTTTTTTTTTTTTTTTTTTTTTTTTTTTTTTTTCTTCCCCCCTCCCCTGATTTTAGCTTTAAATTATTACTATGAGACTGGGACTTCAAGTCTTTTATGCTACTTCTGCAGCTTAGCACTATTGAATTTGTCTCTGTTGCAGGAAACAGAATTTGCAGCACTCAAAGAAATAAGTTAGGCTCGCTTACCACATATACTTTCAGTTTATAAAGCTACACAGCCAGAGAATCCAGAGCTCAAAGTTATTTCATGTACTAGTAATTCAATTCCTGCTTATGCTTTTCTTTCTGAATACTTGTAACAGATTTTAAACTCATTGCTCTAAAGTCTTATGCCTTATGCAGAAAAAAAAATACAGGCTATGTAACAAAAGTGACTGCTTTCCCTAGCCACCTCAATACATTTACAGAACTGGGCTTTGTGGGGTGAAGAGATGTGCATATTTTAAGGAGCTTTTTGAATATACTTGAGAGTCAAGGTTCATTGGGAAAGATATTTTTCCACTGGAGCCAAGGGGTGCAGGTGAGGAAGACGTGGTAGGACTGTGAGCACAGTGCAACACGTAAGAGTTCCACAGAATAAAGACAGACTTACTGAAATAAAAAATAAGCTGAAAACTGCTGCCTAATCAGTAGGTTGCTTTAAGATTGTTTCACTTCAGTAAAACAGCATGCTTTAACAGTCAGCACACCAGAGCATTCCCTCTTGTTTAACTTTTCACGCCCACTGACATGTCAAAACAAACACAAGAACAGGTAGTGCTTGTGCTCTAGAGCTAGTCCCTGCAGTGTAAAAGCCTTCCCCCTAGAGACAGATCAGAGATCATGATTAGCTTATTTGACATAAGCTAGTGACGCAGAAAATGACATCTTAAAACCCAACCTTACAACAGACTCCATTTCACAGAATTTAGCATTCAAAGCCCAGCAAGTTATATACAGAGTGCTCCTGGAAAACAACTTACTCTGCCTTGGTGTTCATCAGGAAAGCACAAAGGGAGCTGGCATGAACCTGCACTCTGTCCCACTGCATACCCCAAACCAGATCCAGTGCAGTTTTTCCTGTAGATGCTTTCCACTTAAAAATACACAAGCAAAGCCCAGGTTGCTAGGATTAATGAGCATAACATAAGTTGGAAGAAATAGTGTAATACTTTGATTTCAAAGAGCTTTAATAAATAAATAAAAACAAACAAACTAAAATAACACACCAAACACCATCTTCCACCAGAATAAGAAGAGAACATATAGCATAAATGAACTATAATGTGCAAGAGGAAAAAAAAATTACAGCTGCTTCTATAAAAACATAAGAACACTACAAGACAAAACTATACTATAAGGAGTAAAAACTCACCCACATTTCTTGGTCTCAACACCTCTACTCTACCTTGTTCTGAAGCACAGACCCCTCACATGCAGGTAGCCTTGCATTAGCCATAAGTAGAGGGAGACCTCAACTACAACCACTTAGCCCCAGTGCAGCTCCCAGCCAAACAGCTAAGGATGGGGGAAGGAAGGGTGATTGCCCTAGATTGTCCACAGCTGTGGAAAGAGTACTGCTACACAGCAGAGGCAATGGCTTGTTCAGAGGCGATTTTAACTGAATACTGAATTAAGATGTTTTGAGGCCTTCTGCTATTAAAGATGAAGCTGCAGTTGTAGTTCTTTCTGTATTTGCCCATTTGATATTTTGCAGGGAGTCATCAGGATTCCTGGACTACTCATAGAGCAGAGTCACCATCAGGAGCATGGAATGGTGCCTTTCCTGTCTTATGCCAATCTTGCTTTCCCTCTGCTCCCCAGGAAGATCAAATCATTGACTCCTGCATTGCTTGTGATCCTGGCAATCCCACAGCTTTTCTTGTGCTATTTCTGCCTAAATGAATATTTGCCTTCTGCAGCCTATCCTTTTTATTACTAGTATTTTGTGATCGTCTCTTTATTGAATTTCATATTGTCAGGTTTTAGAATGGTTTCCTATTTTGTTGAGACCATTTTGAATCCTCATCCTATCCTCCAGTGTGCTTACAAGCCTTATCTCTGTTTCTGTCATCCCAGATTTTACAAGTTCATTCTCTCTTCCATCACTCATTCAGTTACGGAGTTCAGTGGCCCTTGATCATGAGGAGCTGCCACTCAAAACAAATAAAAGAGAAGAAAATATTGTTCACAAAGTCAGGATGCATTTTTCATCATTGGGAAGCACTGTAAATTGTGCAAAAATGAGATTATATAAGATTTTTTCTTTAATTTGCCTGTTCACACTACTCGTAAAGTACTTCTAGGAAAGTAAAACAAACTATGCGGTGTGAGGTTAAAGAGCTGAGCTAATCTGTCAGAAAAAGCCATGAAACTGAGAAAATGTCTACAAATGTCTTGCATTTGCTGACTGCACCTGCTAATTAAACTACAGCCATTTCATAGCTTGTACATTGGACTTTTATATGGCTCACTCTTTTATCTCCCTCCCATGAGTTCTCCTGATTTAATAATTAAGACAGCTCAGGTGTCCTCAAATCTATTGCCTCCCATAAAAATATCTCCTCAGAACCTTCCAAGAGTAGTTCCCCATTAGATATTAACAAACACTCCTGTGACCATGACAAAATGGTATATTTGTCCAATAAGTGCTATTACCTGGGGAAAGCTGGTTTCTACAATACAGACAGATGTAAGTCTCTATTAGCTTGCTGATCTCCTCAGGGCTGCTGACAGCTTCTTTTGCACAGTATTTCAGTATGTATGCAGCTATTCCCTGCACCACACAGGTAAAGATTGCTGTCATTTATTCTGAAGTAGCTGGAAAAAAAATCTTCAGGTTAGAAATATTTTCACTTCATCACATTGTGTGAGAGTAACCTCCAAAGGCTGGATGAAGTGTCTATCTAACCAAATCCCTTCCTGCTGCTCCCCTAAGACACAAACTGCCTTGCAGTTATTTGGGCAGGCGGTAGGCAACACAGGGCTGACACAATCCTAACGTAGATACTTCTGCTAGGTACCTGTGAAATGTTGCAGTTTGAAAGCCGTAGTGGTAGTGGTGGCGGGGGTGAAGGAGATAACAAATCAGTATCGGATTCACAAACAGTCTGTGGACCGTAGGTCCAATCGCCTTCCTAGGAGCGAATCAAGTTCCCAAATAGTGTGATCAACTATAAGCTCGACTCTGGCAGTCTCGGATTCATGAACAGTCTGTCAACTGTAGGTCTGATCGCCTCCCCCCAAACAAGTAGTCGAGTTCACAAACAGTATGATTTATTCAAATGCAACATTTACAAAGCAGGTTTCAGATGTCAGTACAGAAAATTCTCTACTAGAGCGTGGGGTTTTTAGCTAGCTCTGATGTACAAATGTGCAATCATCACTCACCCCAGAAGATGGGAGAGGGCTCTCAGTCTCGAGTCTCCTCAGGCAGCGTCCCGACCTGAGGGGAGGAAAGGGGGACCAGGCCATCAACTGACCCAGGAGTTACGATGGATTCTTCCCCCTCTCTTTTCATCTTTAGTTCACCTTTTATACTTTTCTTAACATTCAGGTGGAGCTTGAGTGACTAGAGTCATACTTAATATTGTTATTGATTGGTGAAAAAGTTTCTCGCTTTCATTTAAAGGTACAGTCAAGTGAAAATCTAGAGCGCATGCTCAGTGAGGGGTGGTCGTACCTCGGAGGCGGGTAACTTTTGGGATGGAGGTATGGTTTCAGCCTCCGTTACTCCCCTTTGCAGCTGCGAGGAGGGCAGATTGTGCTGCCTAGGGAACTGTGGAGGAGCTGAGTCCGTGCGTACCAACCATCCTGGAAGTGGCAACTGTGTATCACCCCAAGCAAGCTTTTGTAATGCCAAAACTTCTGTTAGGCCCTAGTTTTCCTCTCAGTTCCTGCTTTCAAACAATTCTTCCACAGTACCTAATGTTAAATAGGCTGAATCTGAGCCGGCATCTTCAATATTTCTGTAGTGGCCAACAGTCAATTTTGCACTTGCACAGCAAGAAGCTCTGATTAATGTATTTATTACTGAATAACTGAGAGGCTGGAAGTCCGATTTTTCTTTTAAGAAGCGTTAAGAAAGGCACAAAAACTTTCCAAGACCTTCCATTACTCAGATATATTCTAATCCAGCAAATGTGGCTTCCTAATCACTGCTGTGACTTGTTCTTATGCTGTAGAGGCCTGAAATATATGATTACAGACAAACTTTGAATCATCTGGTCATCCTGTGAAGTTTTGTTTTAGTAAACTCAGAATAATTGAAAGGCCTTGACAGACTTCTTTCAGTCTGTGGGCATTTGTAACACTGATAAAATATCAGTGAGCTATCAAGTATCAAGCCTCTGATCCAAGCCAAGAGCAGTTCTTAGTGTTTTCTTCAGAAGTTGTAGGATCTGTGACAGGAAAAAAAAAAAAAAAAAGAAAGAAAAAAATTGAAAGGAAAGAAGCAGGAGGAGGCCAGCGGGTCATTTATAGAAGGGAGGTATTTTTACTACTCTCAGGACTTTTCTTGTTCATAATTTCCTACTTTAACTGAAAAGCAGAGCACTTCTGTGAATGCAGCAATGGCATCTACATATACCTAGAGCTTCACTGTATTTATGTTCTCTCTCTAATCGAAGTGAGAGTATTGGATTTCATTTTGTGTTCTTGTTCTCATCTGCTGAAAAGGTACATGGTAAATTCCTGGGAATAGCGAGACTTTATGAGTCCAAGAGTTCAAGTCCATCTATAGCTGCTTACAAAAATGCACATTAGTGTTTGCCAAGAGTTGTGAATAGGAGGCCTGCATGCTTACATGCACGCACGCATGGTGGGGGAGTTTCCCTACTTGATGTTGGACAGGATGTTATCTTTCTTCAAAGAAGAGGGAAATAAGAATAGTTGTTGAAAACTGGGAAAACCTAGAAAAAATATTTGACAATAGAACTTCTTAGCAAAGGCAAAAGGTTTTACACAATGGCCGTTCTTAGTACACGGGAAGGTTTTAGAGGCCATATTCTGGCCATATTAAATTCCACCCCCACTCGCTTGGGCAGAAGTCCAAAGTCAACATAAGAAGTACATTAGTTGAAAGGGACTATCAAAGTAGACTAAAATCCGAGTGCCTTTTTAGCTTGTAAAGTGGACTTTGGAGTTGCAAGCATCACCAGCATTTTGCAATCCATTCTTAACTGTGACCGTTTTGCAGATTCTTTGCACCAAAACCCTGTTCACACTAATTCCAGTCAACACTTGTGAGATACTTAAAATGTCTCTGTTTACACTGTCTACTGAAAACTCTGCAATCTCTGCTTGAGGCTTTTTTGGTTCTTGTTATTTCTTCTCTTTCACAGATCTGAATTAACCTTCTCGCCTTCATTTAAAATGCTCTGACTGTGTTAGTGTTCATAGAGACAGAATTAAGACATCGCTTCCTCCTGCCTTTTCCTTGGCTTACCAGCATGCAAAATTTTTGTGACTATGTAAATGTTTTGTTTAAACAGTAGAAAAAGGATGGCCACATACAATAAAATACCATACATTTCCCATTCACCCAATACCAGCTGCAGATGCTGGACTGCAGACTGGGTACCCATGTAAAATCCCATTAAACTAACATCTGTTTGTGTCTCTGCGTATGCATTACTAAAGCATTACAGTTAGCCATAACTCAACTCACTAAACATAAATCTAATACCTTTATTAATGTCCATAATAATAATGTCCACTTATTATAATTCTTTGTTGCTTGTAACCTTTATGTTATTTTCATTCCCCTGCTTTTGTGAGATGAAATTAGTAAAACTGACAAGTGCTTTTCAAACAGAGTGCTTGTTGTAGAAAATTATGCAACTGAAACTTTTTATTTCTGAAGTTTGAAAAAAAAAAAAAACTCACGGAGCTCCCACAACAACCAAAAAGCCTTTATGCTTTCTATTCAGTTAAAATACTGCCTTTTAAATGTTTTACATTTTATCTTAAAAAAAAAGTAGTAGCTTTCAAAGACAAGAAAAATAGAGTCCTGATATTCATTTGTTGACATAATAGTTCTCCTGAAACAAAACTGTGACATTTTGAAAAAAAAAAAAGTTGTACTACATCAATAGTTTCTCTCTTTTTTTTTCTTGTTGTTTTTGTTTTGTTTTTTAATCAGAAAGCCATTGAAAAGATAGTTCTCAGTTTAAATTTAGAGTCATGGGATAGATCTAGTAGCAGAGACAACAGCTATGGGAATTCCCCTGACTCCACAGTCCCAAGGGCTCTTGGCGGGGAGCCAACAAGCAGAGAGCAGCTCCGTTTCCCGTGACTGCGCACAGGCTGAGCCGAGGGGTAAGGTTGGAATGGACATATATAATAATAGTTATACATCCACAAATGCCTGTCCCCTTTGTGAAAGCACCATGGCCAATTCATTCTGCATATATTTGACCTAACTCTCTCAGTTTAGTTTTGTACAGGCAGGGTAAAACACCTCCATCATCTGTTACCAAGTTTCATGCTTTTGGAAGTGTGGATGGAGGTGTAGATTTCTCAGTGGCTCTGTACAAACTGCTGTCATCTGCTGTCATCAAAACTGTGCATTGCAACCTGGAGTTTCTTGACAGCCCTTACCAAACCGTATGAAATTGGGGCCTCAGAAACACAGAAATAAGCATAAATAAAAATGCAAAAACTTCCACAGTCAATGAGAATTTAACTTTTTGGATCTGAATGAGGATCATACCTGTTGAGAATGATTAGGTGGTGTTTGCCAGACCTGAGCCGGGGCTTTCAGAGCACTGGGAAGTCTGTCAGTTACTTATGCAGAGTTAAATTTAGGGGAGGAAACATTTTGCCCTCTGTGCATTTATTGGCACAGATTCATGCATTTTGGCCACTCTTGAGATGGACAAACTCACCAATATAGTTTAAGATAGGGAACAAGATCATATTTAAAATTCTCTCTGGGACTGGCCTAGGCCCAAGAGCTCAAGTAGCTTTACCCATTGCTTAGGAGCATAGTGTCCTCTGGCTCTAAGTCTCTAGATTTCTGGATGTTTTAATAAGATGAAGTTTTAGCTGAAACTTTTCTGGCAGCAGTCATAACATCTGTCTCTTGCCACTGAATTCCAGAATGAATTAAAGTCTCTGTAAAACCTTTCCCTCTGCACTGATATCACAGTTTCTCTCTACTATCCAGGATCTTATTTCCTTAAAATGAGCAGTTTCGGGACTTGGAGGTCTCCTATCTCTCTGGCCAAGGAGCAGCAAGTTATTAAGGGGAAAGAGAGCCTTGCCCTCCCACCCCCCACTCTCATTTGCATGTCTCATTTTCATCAAGCTAAAAGCAAAGCAAAGCAATTTAGTATTTTTTTTTTCTATTATGTGGTGCGGAATTATTTATCTATTCTCTGCCAGCAAGTAGTTGCATTAGTAATATTACTTTAGCAATAATGATATTCCTTGTAATTTGCTTTTTGGCTCTGCTTACTAAGAATTACCCCTAGTGTGCAGCAACTTGTTTCCATTACATGTATTTAATATGCTTAGAGGAATTAACAGGTCAGCAATTGCTGACAATGGAGTGCTATAGCAGACTTGGTTAAATCATGCACAAAAATACTAATCAAATATTTTGATGCATAGAGCCATATTTCAGACAATATATCTTTCATCCCACAATATTTGACCAGCTCACAGATGTTATTGGTCGTGAAAGTGATCCCTATGATTTTCCAGGGCTTCTATTTATGAAATCACATCTAACTGTATAATACCATAATGCACACGAACAATTACCGAGGTCACTTCAGATAGCCTCATTGCTTTTTTTACTCAAGGAGATAGTCCTTCAATGCTGAGGAATATAATATCCAGGAATTCCAGCTACCCTTGTGTAATCTCCTTCACAGAGCACCACAAAGAACCATTGTGTGAAGCACAATGACCTTAGATGCTTGAAAGCTCTTGAGCTATTTATGAATGTGGAGTGGAGAGGCAAAGCATTTAGTCAGGATGAGTAAACCTTGACCAGAGAGAGCCTGCTTTAGTTGTGAATTATTTTTGTATGAGGAAGCTTTAGAAGAAAACAAAATGCAAGTGCGGTGATACTCAAGTCAAAGATGGGTGGGCAAACTCCTTTTTGCATTGGCTCGGAGGGAGGAACATGCCTCTTCAGAGACTAGTAAGAATAGATGTGACAATTTAGTATATCTGTCCTTGAGAATATTCATGGGTGTTACTATGAGGGGTCCTTACAGGCCTATTTCAGTGGAGATATAAACTAATATTTCCCCTAACATTTACAGTTGTAAAAAAGAGATTACCTTGACTTTATGAATTGGTAGACCTGTTTATCTGAGGAAAAACAACAACTTGTTTGTATTTCTTGTTTGTAAGTAAGTAAACTGCCTGCATATGCGGTTTACTATCAGGTCATGGACGGTGTATCAGCTTCTCCGTGGAAAAAAAAGCAGTGCTGTGTGTCTCACTCCCCAGATAGCAGGTGCTCATATGCCCATGGGTGTGTGTATGCATGTATATGTGGATAGCAATCTTGTAACCATACTTTTACATTTCATCTGCGGTCAAGTATATATCATCACTGTAAACTATAAACTATAAAAAGCAAAGGCTCACACCACCTTTGCTGCTCCCCCCAAAGATGCCTTCACCTGTAGTTTTTCATCACTAAAAGGATTATTTTATTTAGACTATCAGGAAACAGGGATCACTGAGAAATTTAGGACTGAAAAGTGAAATGGACCCAATCGAGGCCAGAAAATATTATGGGAATCTTATATCCTGAAAGAAATGTCAGAGAGGCTATTAGTAAACCATGCATTTTAACATAGAATTGCAAAACTGACTCCTTATTTTGCATTTTCAAAAGTCTGTGTGTTGTGAATTCGCTCAGGAAGAGCAGAATCAGAATGAGGATAATCAGCTTAGGATATGAGGAGAAGGGACCTAAGGCTAAAGGACAAATAAGTTCCTCCTTGCATTTCACTCACTGGGTTTTGGAAATTGCTATTATCTTTGTTTTCCAGAATAAGGCCTAAGTAGAGCTCTGCAAATGTAGCCAAGTACCTTGATTTCATTGGAAATTAGGAATCTAAAATACCTTTGAGAACTTCACAGTCATGGCACACAGCCCCCTTCAGTGGCAAGCTGGGCCTGCAAAGAGGAGCTGTGCTGCCTTTTTCCATAACATGGCAACAGGTAAGTAAAACAGCTCAAAAAGTCTTTCTCCATCCTGGCAGCAAGAGATATAGCACAGCTCATGACCATACAGCTAAACTCCTTCCTTAAAACAGTAGCTTAGCAGGAACAGTCTTAGCTCCTTGCCAACCCTCAAGTTGCTCTTAGGCTTTGCAGGGTGCCAGCTGGCATGTGCAAGAACTGTGCTAAGGTGCATGCTAACAACTAAATGACAATTACAGCATACCACTTCAGCCCGTGCCCTGGTTGTATTAAATATATTGGTGCAGACACAGCCAATTATGCCAGTTATAAACCTTGTAAGAAATCAATATTTGAGAAAAAGGTGCATGAGTGGGAGCTTCCCCACATGGGGGTAGCTGTTTCCACTTGGGTCTTTGTGTGCAGCCCTGTGCCCTGGCTATTTTCTGCTGGGATCTGTACAATGGCTGCCATGTCTCTGGTGCACAGCCTGCCAACAGCACAGCACCTTTTTGCTCCTTCCTCCTGCCCCGCAGCACACGTACACACACACTAAGACCTCAGGAAAAGCAAAACAATTCTGTGATACAAGACAATTCAAAAATAATACAATTGATCTGCCAAAATAGCCTGTAAGAATGACAAGGAGGAAATGATTTCACTTTCTGCTTTATCCAGGGGGGGTGCTCTTGCATAACCTGTTCTGCATGCACAGCAGCTCAGTTCCAGGTCTGTGCAAGGCATATTTGAAAGCAATGCTGCAAATGTGAATTACGCTTCATGGGCCCTCAGGTTTTCCATGAATCAAAAATCACTCTTCTCTCTCTGTACTGAAGTGTCCTAAAGTACTTAAGAAAGGCAACTATGAAATATGTACTTTTTTTTTTTTTGGTTTGTTCATTTGCTTTTGATTGCCTTCAATACAAATGTTGTTAATGTGAACTGACCAGGCTGCCCAGCTGGATCCAGTACTTCAGTTATACAATGAATTTATGAGGTGAGCCTGATCATAGGGTTGGCATTCTCTCCAAATACCAGAGCTGTGCTGCAGGAAATGCAGTACCCCTTCTGCATCTTCAGCGTGAAATGAAGATTATCAGCCTTGCTGAGAATACAACACTAAGGATTTTGAATTAAGACATAAAAAATCACATATGCAAAGATGCATGCATGCATTATGAAAATGTGTACCTTAAGCAAGCTACCTCTGGGCTCAGAGGCATCTCTGAGCACCATGTTGTCTCCTGCACCTTGAGCCCCGCTTACAGACAGCAGCCCGCCAAGAGGCATGGGGCAGCCGGCTGGCACATCGCAACTCTGCCACCCTCATTTCCAGGGACAGAGGCATAATCTCTGTCCCCTTCCAGCCTTCCTAATCCTGCCAGTCTCCTTCAGGAAACTCAGTTGTGCAATCCCTGAAGGGCATAGGTGTTTCCACTGAGAGTTCATGAAGTGGGAATGCTACAACTGCCCATCTGCTGTAACAGCAGGGATGAGCCTTCCGCTTGCATGACTTCTTGTTAGGCCAGGGAGTGTTGTAGGAAAGTAATTGCCCTTTACTCATTTTGAAATCTACACCTTTTTCTAAACCTGGATGGTCTGTCATTTGCTAACCTCTTCATTCAGCCATATAAAATCAAGTATTTTCCCCTTTATATGCTGCAAGGTGCTGTTGTCCTTACTGGAAAAAAATATCTTTCCTTTATTTGCTTAAAAATGTAATAGGTCAATGGGCACCACCAAATTACTTCAGCTTCTTTTGGAATTTGCTTCACTGATTTCCGAGATGATAAACTACTTGCAAGATATCTATAAATACACTCATTAAAGCAAATATTACTCATGACAGGATCCAACTCAGTATCCAGATACCTCTCAGAATATCATAATGATTCTCCTTTGGGGACAATACTCTACAGCAAATTCAGATGAATACATAAAAAGCATAAATCAAACCATGTCTTTTCTGCTTCCATTTCTCGTCTGTATCCACTGCAACTCAGCAGGTGAATTGCATGCCTTAGAGATGAAACTTCTGCATCAGGAAAAAAAAATTCTTTGTCCAGCATGAAGTAGAGTGATAAATCTTAGGAGTTCTGAAAAGTCCAACATGGAATGATTAATTTCCATTTACATGAACCCTAATTTTCCTTGTCAGGAACAGAAAATTAACTTATAGACTGTAGTAAGATAGCCTACTGTCTGCTATCTGTATATCCAGCACAAATGAAAGGAGAAAATAATAGCAAAAATCTAAACATGACATTCCTGCGTGATGGCCAGTTCATGTGTCTGGCGCACAGTGGCCATCAGTCTGATATATTCTGTTAATGTAATAGCTGGGCGGAAGTCAGAACAGGCTAGATGGCATTAGATAGGCACTGATCCAAACTGACCTTTCAACAGACTCTCAAAATCCACCTTTGGTGTTCTGGAATAAAGATTCAGTTTGATGTCAGGTTCTCTAACTTTTATTAATTGGCAATGTTTGCAAAGCAAATGATATTTGGATTTGGTGTGGAATGGTACTGAGGCATGATATATGAGAAGCCAAATGTCTTTGACTCCCATCCTCTTTCAAAGGAACAATGTGATTCTCCCCTCTGTCTGGAAATGCTGAAAGATCTCTGTATGTCTAATGTAGTCAGGATCAGAAGGTTAAAAATACCATGTTCCTGTATTGCTGATTAAAAAAAAAAAACATCTTTAAGCCTGACAGTGCCCACAGAATACTGATGAATGCCCGCTTCCATGATGAGTTTTGTAAACATTACACTGGGGCAGAATATTGTTTTGCAAATATTCCTTTGAAATTCTGTGTTCGGCTCAAAGGAATTGTTTCTTTCACTTTTATGAGTGTTTTTATAGCTAGCTCTTTGAATGGGGTTGACTACTGCTTCAATTGCTGAAGGAAAGAAAATGGCAGGTTAAGAGAAAGAGCGAATGAAACATGCATACAATCTGCAGAATAGGGATTGTTCCCTGAAGAAACTTCAGAATGATTTCAAACAAGTTTAAGAAAGTTTAAAATATACAAATTAAAAAAGGAATCAGATTTAAGTAAAAAAGAAAGAAACACAACTGCCATACTGTAAAGCACATCAAATTGATTACAAAAGGAAGATTCTAATAATGCCTGTGCTTATTAATGGTATTAACTTATTAATGGTATTAACTTATTAATGGTATTTTTTATGCAAAATGCCACAGTAAACATATGACTAAAAGAAAAGCATTTCGCTTGGGTTTTAGGGAGGGAGGTGAGGAAGCCATATTTATTTTGTAGTGCTATCTACTTAGTAAAAAGAGATTTTGCTTTGAAAAGCCCAAGGAATGTAGTTTGATCTGCACGGAAAGTTTTCCTGCATAACTTATCCTTTTTTTCCCGTATGTGCACCATTTCAACCTTTAACCATTAAACAGCTTAATATATGACTTAAGCTTGTATATGGAATGGCAAATTTACCTGACAGGTTAGTGAAAATTAAGACATAGGCATTATCTTAAACAGATTTCTTTATCTCCCCATTGCCCGCGAGGAATGTTTTAATGAATGCAAACTGAGATGAATTGTGTCTAAGCAAACAGACTCTCCTGAAAGAGTACATACAATGTGTCTGGCTTACTTGGCGGTAGTTAATTACTGATCATTACTTTGGCAGTGGTTTCATTATTGTCGAGGGTCACTCTCGCACCAAATGCCAGGGCCCTCCCCACAAGCCAGAGCAAACAACACCTCCACACAAAGTGAGGTCAACTCCGCTCTGCTGTTGTCTGTAGCAGGGCTTTATACC
>NW_010589647.1:19275-29550 GCF_000705375.1 Tinamus guttatus
TTTATACCGGTGCAGGTGGGCATGCGCTGAGGAGCAGCACTCGTTGGCTACAGGCTCCCAGCTGATTGGTTCTCCTCCAGGTGTTCGGTTGCTAGGCGTCGGTCCAGTTCCCCACAAACTCCACTTTCCTATATATTCTTACTAAGGCCCCAACACATTATTGTGAACTTTTGGGGAATTTTTTAGCAATAATATTTTTCTGCGTTTTCCTTGGAAGCTCCTCCATATATCCAGGCATCAGTCCTTCCATGTTCTTTCTAGGCCAGTTTTCATTGACCTCATAGTCAAATGATTAAAGGAATTAACTCTACAAGCAGGGCTGACTTGGAAAACTGTGCTAGGCTCCCATCCACTTCTTTTCTGCACATTTATTTTTCATTTTGTCTCAAATATCTGTTTGGGCTATAGTTAGCTGAAGCCAATGCTGTAACCTAACTAGATGTTAACTACTCTAACAGTGTTAGGAATTAGTCTTTATTGACAGGTTTGGAATTGAGCAAAACATTTGGCTATAGGATTTGCTGTTCAAAAGACAAATTCTGTATCTTAAATGGAGTTGCAGTAGACCTTCCTTGCTCAGTGTGCTGGTCTCCACCAGTGTGCAGTCCCTGGAGCCCAGCAGCCCAGAGGCACTGCCAGCCCTGCCAGATCCTTGGCAGGTGCCTCAGCCAGGCAAGTTCTTTCCCTTTTCTCACAGAAAAATTTAAAAGTCTGCACAGTAATATAAACTAGATCTACAACTTGCCAGACAAATTTCTATGCTAGCCACTGGGCTATTCTAAGAGAGACTGGGCATTTCTTGGCCATCAAAAGCACTGGAAACTTTATTTTATCTATAGAAAAAACGTGGTGAACATTTTCCTTTCCTGTTGCAGCTTGGAGCGGGTCAGGAATGCTAGACAGCAACTTCATAGAAGCTGGAACTGACTTCGTTTATTTCGTGTTACGTATCACAATATATAGCAATTAGCATAGCAACATCTCGGCAGAGCATCAGTAATTGGTTACAAGCATTAACGTGCTAACATATCATAGGTTGCTAAGCCGTATCCAAGCGCCTAACCGCAATGGCCACACTGACATCTCAAGACAGCTGTACTTCCTCAAAGTTGTCTTTTATAATGAGCAACTTTCTCGTTTCCCGCCAACTTAGCCCAGTCAAGGACTGGTCAAGAACACCCCCATGTCCCTGTCCTCCACACATTACCTCTGCTCATCTGGGTCATTTACTTAGAAAATTAGGTAAAGAATATTTATGGAAATTTTTATACTAATTTTGGCCTCTGGATTTACATGTTCTAAACTGACTTTCATAGGCACCAATTTCTCTCCATTGACGGTAAAAGAAAATTCAGCTTGCAGCTTTCGATCCTTATTAGTTTTAAGCTAGTTATTTAAAATAGACAATATGACTAACTCCTCTAGATTCTCTGTCCCACTTGAGGTAGCTGATAGATTTATGCACTTGAGAATTAAGGAATTAAGAATTTGTGTAGAAACAGAACTGCAGTTGCCTGGAAAATGTCTCAGTGCCCAAGGGTTTCTTTTGAGGAGATCTGAGTGTGGAGTAAACAATCCAGAATAGATTAGAATGTAAAGTCTGACTATAGCCAGGAAGTGATATAAAGCCTTCCTGTTTGATAAAGATATCCCACCATACACAGAGTGGAATTGATTTTGTCCACAGTTGTGTCAGAAGTGCCAAAAATTCCATGACAAAGAAACAAAGAAATGGGCCAACACTATATAATAGTTCTATTGCTAGTCTTTCTGTTATACTGTATATAAACTGAAATGGGATGGCCCTAGACACTGACTCCAGTTGGGACTTTGCATCTGACAGTGCTTCAGGTAGAAGAAATTCCGACATTACAAAACAGGCAGCCGTGTACAAGATCTGGTGCTTATGCCTTTGTATATCATAGAATCATAGAATGCTTAAAGTTGGAAGGGACCTCTAGAGGTCATCTAGTCCAACCCTCCCTGCACAAGCAGGGTCACCTACAGCACGTGGCACAGGACTGCATCCAAGCGGGTTTTGAAGATCTCCAGAGAAGGAGACTCCACAACCTCTCTGGGCAGCCTGTTCCAGTGCTCTGTCACCCTCACTGTTAAGAAATTTTTCCTTAAGTTCCTATGGAATTTTTGATGTTTCAGTTTCCGGCCATTTCCTATCAGTGGCCACCACTGAAAAGAGACCATCCCCGTCCTCTGCACTCCCTCCCTTGAGGTATTTATATACACTGATTAGATCCCCTCTCAGCCTTCTCTTCTCCAGGCTGAACAGGCCCAGCTCCCTCAGCCTCTCCTCATAGGGCAGATGTTCCAGGCCCCTGATCATCCTTGTAGCCCTGCGCTGGACTCTCTCCAGCAGCTCCACATCCTTCTTGTACTGTGGAGCCCAGAACTGGACACAATACTCCAGATGCAGCCTCACCCGGGCTGAGGAGAGGATCACCTCCCTCGACCATGCTCTTCTTAATGCAGCCCAGGATTCCATTGGCCTTCTTGGCCACGAGGGCACACTGCTGCCTCATGGTCAACTTGTGGTCCACCATGACACCCAGGTCTTTCTCTGCAGAGCTGCTCTCCAGAAGATCGGTTCCCAGCCTGTACTGGTGTCTGGGGTTATTCCTCCCCAGGTGCAGGACCTTGCACTTGGCCTTGTTGAATTGCATGAGGTTTTTCACCGCCCAGTTGTCCAGTCTGTCCAGGTCCCTCTGGATGGCAGCGCAGCCCTCTGGGGTATCAGCTACTCCTCCCAGTTTGGTATCATCAGCAAACTTGCTGAGGCAGCACGCCATCCTTTCATCCAGGTCATTGATGAATAAATTTAACAGGCCATAGTTCCCTTCCCACTATACAGCATAATACCATTTATACTCTTAATTAAATAAATTTATCCAAGTGAGTTCTGATTGCAAGGATAAGACGAAGGTGGATGTATTAAATTTGCTCAGGGTGATTACTTCTGTGGTCATTCTCCATGTCATTAGCACTAGTGCTTTCAGTGTTAGTCCAATAAAGCATGCAGAAAATAATGAAAGTTTCTCTTAAAGGAAAAAAAAATGATACTTACAGTTTTTCATCTGATTTGGGTTCAGTAGCATGATTTTTTCAAATAAGATTTTGTTCTATTTTCAGTCACCATTACTAGATTATCAGAATTATTCTCACTTTATAAACGCACAAAATCCTAAATTAAAAATCAATATATCTGCTAACCTTAAATTCCTGAGTCTATTCAGAGGGCATAAAGAAAGTCAAAGAAGGAACCCAACATACAAGATGACAACACAGATTTCAGGATGTATAGCTATGTCAAGAAACGAGTGGTGGTGGGGGTGAGTGACGCAATGCACTTCACTCGTGGGAAAGAAATAGGAATAGGTTTTATTGGTAATGACAATGGTTTCACGAGATTCTATGGCAAGGTCACTTATTAGTTATTGCATGGAGGGTCAAGGTAATACACACAGAATTACCAAGGACACCCTCCTGTTGGGTCACGAGGTTCAGATTGGACCCCCTTGCTTTCCAAACTCCTTCCGAGAAGAATCTGGGTGCGGCTGGATCCAGTCCTAGTCCCAGACCTGGTCAACGGTTTATGTCTAAGGGATTTGTGCACAGTTACAAAGTAAGGTTTACAAATTCAGAAAGAGAAAGGCACGCTATAGTCACTTACCACGAATCTGTAGTGGGAAGGATCTCTCAACCTCGAGGAGTATCCTTGAGAGGCGTCCCTGCTCAAGGGGAGATCCTGGCGTGCAGCCCGCTGCCATGCAAGGAGAGCTCAATGGGCTCTCGAGCTGTCCCCATATTTATGGGATAAGATGATTGACTGATAGTCATTCTTTCAATTCAGAAATGACTGTTGGCTAGTGTACTCACAGTTAGCCTTATCTCCCCATCAGGATAGGGCCATCAGGACTGTTATTGATGGTTAATGTCTGAGTAGGGGAAGAGCACCTGAATAGGGCTACATGTGAGAAGTCAGGTTGAGCTGGGGAAGGAGCACATCCTTCACAAGCTATTAAATGATCAGTAGATGTAACAATAATCTGAACAGAAGAACAGAAGAATTATGTATTTATTAGGTTTGGTACTGTTTCCCCACCTGTCTTAGATCTCGATGACATATTTCAAACAGAAAAAGAATGGAAAAAATACAGACTATTGGTGAAATAGGGTAGAGTGGAGAAAAAGTTATCCACTTTTTCATTAGTACTAGAGCTGCACTGCATAGGTCTAGCAGAGTTTAGGCTTAATGCTGCCTAATGATATTATCTTATTTAAACATCAGTTCAGAGAACAAAGGTAATTCTAGAGAACCAAAGACAGTGCCATTTCTCCCAGAAAAAAAAAAAAAAAAAAGATGTTCAATAATAACTGGGACCAATGTCAGAGCACTTTCAGCTACATGTAGCATCATCCAAACTTACTGTTTTACTAGAGTAAATTTTGTTTTGAAGAGGCATATTATGTAGAAGAAATTTTTCTTTCAGGAAAGTTTCTGAGGTCAAGATTCCTGTAGCCACTTCCAGCCTAAGTGTGAGAGAGAACCATACTGAAGACTGGACATATGCTAGCCAAGAATTTTTGCAAAATTCTGTTTTGAAAAAAAAAAGAAGGATTTAATTTTTGTTTCAGATCTGAAATGTCAAAAATGGTCATGAAACAGCATGGCAAAAGGACAAAACAGTAGGCAAAGGACAGGAAGGTAAAACACTAAATCTGTGACATGACTTATGGTCCTGATTTCTCTCTTTATTAAACCATACTGCCTCTCATGGTCCTGGCAGTAATGTCTGGGAAAGACAAGGTGGAAGAATGAGGTATCTGTGTTTGTCACATGTAAAACACATTAGCATGGAGATACTGGATTTGAATTTCAATATTGGTCACTGTGAACAAAGGCAGTCAAAGCAAAACTTTGACCTCCTGATAATTGCTGAATACCATCTGGAAGTTACAGGCTGAGTGCAAAGCCTGTTTTCACCTTTGATCTGCTTCAGGAGGCTTCACTATAATTAAAGGATAAGATCCATATCACGATAAAATCCAGGAGCTCACAAATTTGCAAATCCAATAGTTTTTCTTCTTTCTGCCTTCCAGTGGTTGTAGGAGGCTGACATTGTCCCATACTAGGCAGACTAGGCAGACTAGGCAGTCTGGGAGAGTGGGGCCAAACTCTCAGCCTCATTAGAGCTCAGAGTGGCTATTCCTACTAGATTGGCAGATTCACCATTACTGGTTCCTCCCTGAAATGGATTGTTTTGGTGATGTGGGTGACCAACGGCATGATATAAATTGCACTTCTCAGCTAAGAGTTCATTGCTTCTAAGGAAATAGCTTAGCTTTGAGTCAAATGTCCTTCATTGCCACTTCCTATGACATAATATAAAATATTTTTCTTATATCCTTTCATAACAATGAGTAGAAGACAAGGGAATATATTCTAGACCTGTTCTTCAATGAGTAGAAAGGATGACAGAAAACAAAGAAGAGAAGTGGATAATAAAATAAATATAGCAGGGAAAATATACAGGAAGATAATATTTTCGACAGGCTATTTGCAGTAATGATAAAATGTACTGTAAGAAATAGAATGTGTCTGGGAATTAACAAAGACCAAAACCTAAGAGATTGAACAAGTAATGTGATATATAAATTCTTTCAATATGTGACATGAGGAATAAATTGCATGACTGGAATATCTACTGTAGTGTGAAAAACTGAAATTACTTTCCAGGCTAAATAAAAAAGCATAACTACAGCGTACATAGAGAAACCAGTAGAAACCAGACCAGTTGTCAGAGGAAAATAGTTGAGCTCAGCTGTCATGATAGAGAAAACCACTGAAAAAGAGACAGATACAGATGGAGAGACCATAGCATCCCTCAAGAATGCAGTCTATGCAGTGATCTAGAGATGCTACTAGTCTGCTGAAACACACTGCTGTAATACATAGGATGCTGAGAAATCTCATGAAATAGCCAATAGCAGGATAAATTTGCTTGAGAGTTGGCCCCTCTGTATTTTTTTTAATGACAACTGAGACCAAGAGAAGTACCTTTGTTTATAATAAAGGCTTTACGTCTGACATGCTTCTACCATCAGTCCAGCAGAATTCAGGTAGGCTGATCTTCACTGTATAATGCAAAAAAAAACCTACTACCTCAGGCAAGTGAGTGAGAGAAGCTGTAGTCTATGGAAAGAGATCTGTTACTAAGTCTTTATATTGTGATAGTTCTAGAAGTCTTAATCAGTATTTTAGGCCCAACTATAATAAGTTTGATGTTTATTTAATAAGAGATTGTTTATAATCTTAGTCACTCCCAGTTTTTGCCCATACCTCTCATTTTATAAATACCTAAAAATCTTTGTCAGCTGATATATATAATTGGGAAAATGGAATGGGTCCAACTAGCACCAGTACATTTGTTGTTTCTTTCTAATTTCACAGTATTATTATGTCTATGGTATTTCATTTTCTTTGAGTTGACCTATATTCCCTCTACCCTCTGTCTTCCCAGAATATTCCCAATGAGGAATGACAGCTGAGCACAGCAGACAAGACCATGAATGGCCCTTGCTAACTTCTGTGCTTTATGCGACATTTTACTTCAGAGAAGTCTCTTGGTGTCTCTGCCCACTTAAAATTGTTATAGAGGAGTTTCCATTCCTCACTCTCCTGTACTAAGACAAAATATATTAAAGACCCAGGGGTCCTGAGATACTGCCATAATGAGGCCAAATATCCAGGGAGCAGAGAGGGTTGTTAACAACAGTAATGCACCTCTCTGGAATGGCATCTTTTACCAGAGGCTCAATTGCAGGTACAGACTTGGGAGGAAGTGTATTAAAGTAAGAGGTATTGATGAGCAGAAAAGAAACACAAATCAATGAAAAAAAAGGTGGGAAAAAACTTTATTAGAAAACTTTATTACATCCTACAATATCAGTCATTGAAACCATAATTGAGTGGACAAAGATTAAATTAAAGTTAAAATGACCATTTTACCTCTTACATTTATGTCTATACAATAGTATAAGATGTCCTGATGAAAGCTGAATTTTCAGGTGGTCTATGCATTCCTAATATGAAACAGATTAAAGGAAGAAAGTTCAACTTGGATTTTCAAAGTAGTTCAGCATGTTCAACATTGAAATTTTTGTAAATCTATCAAAATGATAGCTCTCCTTCCTGAAATTCTAGAGGCAGAAATGAGCATATGAAAATATCTCTAGGATATTGTCTTAAAAAGAAGGAAAGAAAAAAAAAAGGAATCTCAAGTGTGAAGTAGAGAAAAAGAGATGGATCTGAAAAGAAGCCAACTAGATTTTTTTTTTCTCAGACACGAAACAGAAGAAAGGAGTGCAATGGAAAAAAAAGCTAACAGCTCTTTCACTAAGGCCATACCACAGTGCCTTCCTACAAATAATAAATCAGAAAGTTTGGTAAATTACAAAATACCTTTGATATTAGATCAGCTAAACTAAAAGTTTGCACTAGAGTGGTTTAACTGTCTTCAAATTACAGGGTTCAACCTAACTGCATCTGTGGAGATCCTAAACATATACTTGGTAGAAAGAGTGAAACAAAAAGACGTAGCAGCTCTTGGCCAACATGGTAATCATGAACAGATGTCTACAGAAATTAAAGCCAGAGGAATATTCTTGTAAATTATTAGGGGGTAAAATTCTTAAAAACTACTTAAGCAGTGCCCAGTTTTGGGCTAATAGCCCACTGCAACCTTCACAATTCATTTTAGTCTTATAAAGGTGTTCTCAGTACATTCATTCACTCTTCTAGTACTTTCCCTCAGTATACTAGAACCCCAAATACTTATTTTATTATTTTTGAGCTACTCCACCCAGGAAGTGGTAAGCTGAGATATGCAGGAGTACAAAAGACAAAATTTATTGGGGAAGAATAACAGCTATGCTTCTCTTACAAGTTAAGCTGAATATCAAGCTGGGAAGTGACACTGAGCATGTATACCCATTTTGATATTGCTGTACAGCTTCTGTGAGCTGCAAAAAAATAGTCTCAGCAACCATATCCAACCATAACCTCTGATTAAGGGTGCTGAAGTCACTCTGTCACTCTGTAAACACCGAGTCTGTAATTGTAGGCATGTCATCACTTTAAAGGCCTTCATTCATTGGGATTTTGTGGAGACTTAATCCCCTAAATCCCCCTTTTCCCCATTTGTAGAAACCTGATTGCATTTCAGGAAAAAAAAAAAAAAAGAAAAAGAAAAAAACTTCAAAAAGATGCACATTTTTGTGTGTACGGCAAGTTTGAATCATTTGACTTTTCTTATAGCTCCTGGGGAGTGCTGAGCACAGGCCTTTGGGACGATATGGTGTAGTAGGGATGAAAAGCTTCCTTCATTTCCTGTTGCAAGATCCCCCCAGGGGAACATGCATCTAACAGCTGAAAGAAAATAAAGTCATATCAGCACCTTGACTTCTGCACTGCACTAGGAGAGTATGTGCAGAGTAGCTTGATCAAACATCAAAGATGAGCTAGAGGAGCCATTACTCACCATCACATTCCTGATGAATATGAAAAATTGCACTGAAGTCACAGGAAGGTGAAGCTTGTGTTCCTGCACTAATACACTCTCCGCTGCTTTGCTTGCCAAAACTCTCACTTCTATTTTCCAGACTGATAACCAGAGGCCTAACTATTTGCTGGCACGTGAAGTGTTTCTCTGTTTATGTGCTTATTGCACCCACCATATGGCCTCAACAAGGGAAACTTCTTCAGTGGGCTCAATAAACACATATTTTTAGGGACTTCTCTCAACTTTGGTGCAGAAGTGAATATGTATAAATGTGTTGTGCAGATGTCTTTAAGATGTCTTTTGGCTCTATTTCCCTGTTTTAGAAATACCCTGAAGAGCACTGTGTGCTGGTATTTCTGTGGTATCTCAGCTTTGATGCAGCTGAGAGCACTTGAAGCTGCGTTGATGCTGCTGCGGCCAGTTCAGCTGCCTTTCAGATACTGTGTGCCTGGACCATCATGTAAAACTGCTCTAACTCAATAAAGGGTTTTGCCATTTATCTTTGGGCTATTACAAAACAAAGCAAAGCAAAGCACATTCTTCACAACGAGAATGGTTAAGCACCAGAATAAGTTGCCCAGAGGTACATCTCCATTCTTGAGGATTTTACATGACAAGGCACTGGACCACCTAAACTGACTTTGAAGTTAGCCCTGCTCTGACTGGGGACTGGACTAAGTGCCACCCAGATGTCTCTTCCATGCTAGATTTTTCTGTGATTTGTAAAGCAGAAATTACAAAAGTGCATATTGGCTTCCTGATGTGCAAAGGGAGACAGGTATATATTTATGGCACAAGTTATTCTTTACAGCGATACTCACTGTGAACTCAGTACTTCTCTGCTATGTCATGCTTTCCCAATCATCAGTGAGATAAGATTTAATGATCGTCAGAATGAGATAGGGTTTTAACATTACATCACAGCCCAGAAACCAAATATAACTCAATTGCATAGTGACAATTACAGAAAGTAAAGTTGTAATAAAAACTGATTTTTATAGTTTTGTAAAAGTGCTACTTTTACAAGAGAGCTACTCCTCTCTGAAGAAGTGGCTAAATTTTCCGTAGAGCCTAAACCTTTCAAACTTAAGGGCCATTACATTTATGAAGAGGCAAACAGAAGAGAGCACATTTCGTTGTAACAGCTTAGATCCATTTTTGTCCATAGTGAAAACAAAATATTTTAACACTAAACGTGATTGTCGGAGGGTAGAGTATACTTTTTTTTTTTTCTACAAGCAGCAGCTATCATTTCAACAGGGTTTAACAGAAGTCAGAACCCATAGAAAATAGAGTGTGAAAATAACCTTTTTTGAAGAATTGAGCTTTTTCATTGTTTGTTCCTTGAATTCTGGTAGCTATCAAAATATTTTCACTTACAGAAAGACAATTCTTGCCCTGCAAAGTTTACAGACTAAGTCATGTGCAAAATACAGCAGAGATTATGCAATTTCTTTACATTTTAATGACTGACTGAAAAAAAAAATATGTTTTTTAATAAATGAATTGATAACTCTTTGCTTACCCAGAATTATTTTATTAGTTTTTTCATTTGTTAGCATTTATCCATATATATGATCAGTGTCCCTTTTTTAGAGTGCAGTGAGTTGCTAAAATTAAGAAGGGGAGGTACATATTGCCAGGCTGCCAATTTTGAAGTGGTCAAATGATACCAGCCCTGATAAGGAAAGTTGAAAAG
>NW_010589648.1:0-32011 GCF_000705375.1 Tinamus guttatus
TTTGTTTATAAATTTGGATAGAATTATTTTGCAAAATGTCTTGGCACCTATGCCACAGGTTGCTTTATAAAATCTTGTCAACACTAGTCACAGAATCACAGGATGGCTGAGGTTGGAAGGGACTTCTAGAGGTCACCTAGTCCAACCCCTGCTCCAGCAGGGACACCTAGAGCACGTGGCACGGGGTTGCCCTCTTAACAAGGAAGGACGATTTCAACCATGGATATTGTTACATGAGATGCACTTAACAGAAGTTTAAGAAATTTATCCACTTAATATTTGAGCCAGTCTCTGGAAAAACAATAACCCTGTATCAGGGTGCAAGAGGCATGCCAGCTCTGTGGTGAAAACCTGAGAATCAGCTGCTTTTCTTAGTGCCACGGCACCAGAGCAGGATCAAAATGCAAACTAAGTGACACTCAAAAAGAAAAAGTAAAGATTTGTTCCTTATAATACCTGAGCTTAGTAAAGCCTAAGGCATCTTTATTTAAAGAAATCAATAAGAAAAAAAAATCACAGGTAGCAGCAGTTATCTCCCTTTCTGGTTCTTACAGTCCCTTACGCACACATATAGTAACAGCTCCTAAAAAAGAGTGAGTAAAGTATCCCAGAATACTTGTGCAGGTTGTATTTCAGAGTGGTGTAAGTTAAAAGCCAAATCAATTTAATTGCTTACAGCTATCCCAACAGGCCAAACAATCTCTTGCCTTAGTCCACAATGACAAAATGTTCATACAATAATAAAACAATCTATTAAAGCCTGTCGAGAAAGCATTAGGGATATTTACTGCAGACCAGAACATAATATATACAACAGATCAATAATCATCACAACACCGCACCCTAGTGTGCTATATAAATGGAGTTGATCACCAGGGAGGAATTACAACATATACATGTCCATTTTCACATATATGGCAAAGGACACTTAGATTAATGTGATAAAGATTACCTAAGATTAGTTTAATAAAGAAGAAAGCATTAAATAAATTAAAAAAAAACACACACACACACAAAAAAGAAGTATTTATAACAATAATTTTTAAAGCTGTACAAAGAAAAATGTATCATACCTTAATTTAGCATACTGGACATTTTATGTTCATTAAAAACCCCCAAGGAGGACATCTTCACTTATCCAATCTATGGCCCAAATGTATTATTTTATAATGATGGGCTTATTATCATGTACTTTGCATGTCTAAAAACAAAACTCACTATGCAAAGTCCCAAGTTAAAATCACCCTGAATACAAGTGTACCAGATCATTCATGTATGTCTGTCTTTATTAGATGGAATAACAATACATTTGAGGTTAAATAATCTTTCAATATATTTTACCACTTACGGATCTGTTCCTTTAAAAAATACACTAGAAATTTTGCCTTTTTTGTTTTTAAAGTCAAAAAAAAAAGTTGGTATTTGCTAAGCTAGCACAGAAGTATCAATTGTGTGATATTTTTCCTACACATTTTTCCTACACAGGAATTTTCTGTGGCACAAATGAAGTATGTGCTGTCAAGTGTCAAATTTTTAATGACATACATATAAGACTTAGAAAACGCTAAGACTACAGTTCCCGTCTTACTCATATTTTGTCTGAAATTATTGGAAGAATAAGAAATTAAGGAGCTATACTCCAAATTGTCTTCTATTTGCATGCCCTTGAGACAGACATCAGCATGGAAGCTGCACAGCTACTCAAAATCCTGTCAGCTTGGGCATTTCATGGCAAGGAGTGTCATTCTGAATTTCTAGCTTGAGTTTACTACCAGGTCAGGAGCTACTACCAAGAAAAAAAAGTATTTTAACAGAATAGCTAATGATATGAGTTCTGACTGACTACTTAGGCCTAGATTTCAGGCAGTTTAGTAATGAGTGTGTACGAATAAGCTCTGGCAAGTGAGCTATTAAGTCAGCAGAGAGAAAACTTATTCCACTTGACACTACTCCAGGCAAAGTGCTGGTGTCAAAGGTTGACCTCTTCCTATAGCCCTTTGCATTTCCTTAAGTAACAGCCATTTCTCCGAGTGCTGTCTGCCTCTTCCCAACTTCCAGACTTCCCTTCTCTTAGGGGATGTTTGCATACAGAAGAGAACAGGAACTTGTCCGAGTCTTTCCAACTATTCTGTTCAATGTTTACTGCTGAGTCTACTGGCTCCCAAACAAACAAGGTTTTTCCCCTGCTCCAGACTGAGCAATACCTACTTCAACATGTGTTTTCCAAGACAGTGATGGCCTTGTTGAGAGAAATATCCTCATAATTAAATTTTCCTTAGTTAATAATAAAAAACCTACATTTTTTTAAGTCTCACTTTCCACTATTGTATTAACTGGATTCTCTTTTCTGGCTTTCTTTCTCCCTCACTTTTACAAGTATATATCGTATATGTATCTTTTACATCCATAATTACATAGCAATTTACATTTGGAAAAGAATTACTCTCTTATTTAAAAAAAGGAGTGAAACATACAGCATCCATCTTTAAGATGAAGAATGAACAGAAAAACAATGAGGTAACAGTGAACTTGCTTCCAACACCACTTATTTATATATTTATTCATGTTCTGTGTTTTGAGGATTTACAAAGCCCCTGGTGCTGAATAATTCATGATTTTTATTAGAATTCTTTCTTCATTCTTCTACTGCAGGCAAAAATACAATTTCCAAATTGCAAACAGTTGACAAAGGTCAGGTTTGCACCAGGGCCATCACCTTCTACTTTTGGGATGCAAGCATAGCAGAGAGGATAATGGCTTTTCCCAGAGGAAAATATCATTAGGTGTTTTTTAATAGCAAGCGTACAAAATGCTAACGTCGCGTATGCACTTTCAGCTCTCTGCCTACTGAAAAAGAGACAAAAAGGAACCAAAACAAAGCACTTTTTTTACTCAGAAGGGGGAAAAGTTAATAATAATGCTGATAATACTTTCATTCAGGCAAAATGAGGCAAAATTGAATGCCACTTATGTTGCTACTGCTTCTGTTTAGAACTAATGCAACAGCTTATTCTAAATGAACAAACAAATGCAATCGGTTTTATGAAAAGTCACCGCCTTCCTGTTTTCCTCTAAGATTTAAGTATGCCTTAAACCAATGCCTTGGAAAACTGGCCTATACTTTCTTTTTTAATAATATATGATTTACCACTGGCTGTTTTTTCTTCTTATAACAGCAAGGCTTTCCTTTATCTGCTGCTCCAAGTGGAAGGTGCTAACAAAATATGAAAGCTGGTAGTGCCAAGTTGCCTTTTTTTTCCTCTTTTTTTTTTTTTAATACAGTTGAAAAATACCCATCAATATAAAATTCTCAAAAGACTGGCTAGATTTAAAAGCTATCTATATCCCTCAGAAATCAAAAATCTTAGTCTTTTTCATTTTGTTTTGGCAAGATGTAACAAACAGGCCTGGAAAACCATATTTGTGCCTAAAACAGAATTCTTCTGTTGCAAATACTGTAAAAGACAAGAATAAATCCTTTAAGCCCAGTGAAAGATGTGACATAGAAAACACGTGAGAGGAAGGGCAGGAGGACAGGAACCGTGTGCATGTTTTCTGGGAGGCTCCGGAGGCACATCACCTAAACGTTGTCACAATGCAACGCTACAAGGGCGCCACGTGCAGCAGGAGACCTCCCTCCCCGGCCTTCAGGATACACGTGCAATCTCCTGAAATCGTGACACAAAATATTAATTTGCTTTCTAGTATATACCTTCTCTTTGAAACACATAATTGTGCAAGACTGATGGAAGAGGCCTTGGCAACAGTTCATCGGGATTCAGCACAGGACAATAAATCAGTGGGGTCCTCCTCCCCATCCATCAGAGCGGTGACCACGTGGCAACGAAATTAAAATGGAGCCCACACATTGCCCCTACTTTATAACATCCAAACTACTGATTTCTAACAAATATCAGCATTTCTGTAGGGTGCCAAGAATTCATGGGGTGAAGCATCGACTGAAAGACCGATGAAAATCTGAATGTCAGAGCAGGGAGGATGACAAAAGTGCATGTTTGGATGAGGGGGTGTAGGTTGTGTCACTACTCAAATTTTGTTGAAAATGGATATTTTAAGCCAAGTTGCCTGCAGAAAATGGATGAAAAATAAGACTAAACAAGCAGTGATTTTTAAGGGTTCTTGGTCCACAACATTGTGTAAGAGTAGCTAACGAAGGCAAAAATATTATTGCTTGACCATTTTGTTATCTCCTTTCTCTTCACGCTTTCTTTGCATGTACTTTGTAAAACTGCTGTTCAAGCTGAATACTAGTAGACCCAGTCCTCTACTATAAAAAGTCTTAAAACACTCTGCATGAGGAAATAGTTAAAACTCACAATTCTATACTCTCCTACTAACCGACCAAAAGACAGATTGTGAAAAAACAGAAAGGAGGAGAACAGGGATAACAAGAGAAAGAAAAGACATGAAATGAAGCTTCAGTTTTCCTTTTCGCCCTGATTAACCTCTACATTCTTTACCCTTCCCTACTGCAACACTCTTCTGTATCTTGCATTGCTTGGCTTTGGAGGGAGCATGTTATTTCTGCATAACCAATAGTTTCGTTTTGTTTTCATGCAGAGGATCACTCAATGTGCCACTGACTTTCAACTTTGTGAATTTTTAACTTGGTGTGATGATATTTAATTAGAAATTATGTGAATGAGTAACTAGGTAGTCATTCACTTCTCACATGGCCAGAAACACATGGTTAGATTCAATACTGTTAATTCATTCATACCATTTAATTCATAAACATTAATTTTATTCTAGCTTTCACATGCAACTCCCACATTGGCACCAGTTCTACACAATTCCAGTCTAAACTTTAGTTGAAAACTGATTTGTCCAGTTTCTCATTTCCCAGAAAACTGACTGTAAACATCCATTCTAACCATGTATACCCCTCATAAAGAATTTAATTTTCTCCTTGCAGATAGAAAAATTCTGCAGGAAAGTAAGGAGTGTTCCTAACCTTTTAATCTATTTTTGCCCAGTTTTTTTTTTGGATAGCAATTCACACTATGAATGCCAGCTAGGCTGGCTAACATGGTTTCAGAAATAAAATGATAAAATCTCTGACTGAAATGGGAAAAGAATAAATTAGAGAGTATTTAGAAAAGTTAAATTAGAAGTACAGATTGTTCAGCTTGATTCATTTTATCTTAATTTTTTAAGATAATCAAAAAAGTTCTTGAAGCAATTTCAGAACCCTCTGAGAACTGATGCAGATGGGCTGCTGTGGTGAAATCTTAAATATGGGGAAGAAGAGAAGCTGGTGGTTTGAAGGGCAAACACACTAACTTCACTGTCTGAGAAAAAAGGTAATAGTGTTTGGGAGCGTGTGTGTGCACAAGATGAGCAGCAAAACAAATCCTGTCAATATGATTTTCTTCTGTAAGGGAGTAGCAGGACTTACAGATGTGGAAGAAGCAGTAGATATCATATTTTGACTTTAGCAATAATTGCAATATTTTTTCAGGTACCAGTCTCATAAACAATAGAGGAAATGTGGCATCACTGCTTTATTGGTTTGCAGAAACAATCGTTAGATAACTGGACCCAGAGAATACTTAGCTACAGTGAAACGTCCAAATGAAAGAATATTCAAACATGATTCCACCACCTGCCCTGATTCTAGTGCACTTCAATATTTATATTAACCATCATCTAAGTAAACCTGCATACGACAGAGTCAGGTGCACGCTGGAGAACAACGTTAGAACTCAAAATGAACTGGCCCAATTGAAGAAATGGTCCGAAACGACACCACAAAATGGAATTCATAGTCAGGAATAACAAACTGCACAAGTGTAAACCGGGCTTCGAATGGCCGGGGACTTCAGCAATAACCGAGCAGAGGTCCTGATATCCTACTGAACAGGAGGAACATTTATGAATAACATTGTCATGCTGCAACAGAAAGAAATCAAATGCTTTGCTCGAACGTCTAAGACTTGGAAAGATAAATGAAAGATAAATGAACCACTGTTCTTCACTCATCTCAAAATACTTTGCCCGGTTTCTGACACTGGGCCTCAAGAAAGGCGAAGTGCTATGACCCAAGCGAAGAGGATGCAGAAAAAAAAGAAGAAAAAAGATCAGAGAGCTGGAAAATGTGCCCTACAACAAAGAGTAAAAGTAGGTTCAAGTATATAAAGGGCTGCTGCAAAGAGTATAGGAATAATCTATGCACAGCAGTAAGTGATGGACATTAAATACAGCCAGGAGTCACGTTCAATCCTAGGGAAGACTTTCAAACAGCAGAGATAACGAAGCTGGGGAGCAGACTGGAGAGGCTGTGATCAGCTCAAAGGAAAGGTAAGAAAAGAAAAATCTGTCAAGAATGACACAGCTTAGTTGATGCTTTGGTAAACAGTAAAGGAATCAGATTACCCTTCAAGATCCCCCTCCTCTCGCTCTTGTTGCTTCTGCCTTTTAAAGCAGCATTACAAAATACAGCCGCACAGAAAAATTTCACTTTACTGTACAAAGTCTGAATTGTGATTAACCTGCTTTTGAAGTACAAGTCACATTTACAACAGAAAACATGAGGATATTAAAGGAGAGGTCCCTTCTCAAGCGAAACGATAATCCCAGCATCCCCGTGCATCCCTGCGCCGGCTGCGGATCAAGCGCCTCGCATCTGCTAAGGACGTCCACGTCTTCAGAGCAAGCCGGGAAGGCGACTAGGAGCTACTGCTATTTCAAACATTAGCATAACTAAGCATAAGGAAGTAAACTGACTAGCTTTAGATTATAGAGGATTTTGTGGAGCTGGGACTAACGCCCAGCTCAGCTGGCTCACTTGATGACAGTAAAAGTTCCTGGGAAAAATAAACTGGTAAAAGTGTCAACAAAACTGAGCACTTTCCTTGGGCGAAGGCTAGTTTGAATGAATTTCCTGTTTCCAGTAACCTGGCATTTTCTTTTAAAGATATCATACACCCCATCTTTAAAATGAAAAATTATGGGTTTTGTCCATTCAAACTCTGTTTTTTAAAATAAGTTAGAAATTTATTTAAATTCTGAGAAACATACAGAGTTCAGAAATTAAATACAAGTATACGGTTTTTTGAAACTGAAGGGTTTCCACTGATTTCCTATACTTACAATGCCACCCTAAACTTGGGTTACTTATTTTCTTTTATATTAATTTCTTCCCTCCTACAACAGCAAAACCATGAATACTTGTATGTGACGTGGCTTTAAGGCTGCTTACTTTTAGGCACCCCTACATGAATCCATACATTTTTACTAAAAAATAAAAGAAATCTAGCAAGGTTTTTTTTTTTTTTTTTTTTTTTTTTTTGGATTGCATTTCCTTTTCTAAGTTGCCAGGCTATTTGGTTCAGCATCTGCTTGCCACATTCACCAATCTTGGTGTCGTGCTGGTCTATACATATTGGCTGGACAAGGTTTATATACAAGTGTAGTCTCTCTTATTAGGCCAACTTCTATATTTGGAAAAAAAATCTGATAAACTTTTTAGAACACAATAGCAGAAAAAGTTTTTCCAGTACAGTTTATGTATTACTGCTCTGTCACACAAGCCCCTTTGGGTGAGACAAAAATATTTTCTTCCAAATTATTTTTTCTCCCCTCTCAGTTCTTCACACAACCCAGTGTTTCCATGTTATACTGAAAATTGTCTTTCTTTAACTGTACTAAGATAATGACAAATGCAGCTGCATTTGAGGAGCTGTTTCACCGTAGCTCATTTTAGCTAAGACTTAATTTTGAAAACAAATTATAGGAGGTAATAGACACTGTGTAATTATTGATCTAATAGACACTGTGTAATTATTGATCTAATAGGCGCGCGCTCCTCGAGTCCAAACTAATCGCGTAGGTCACTGGGAGTCCTTCTGCTGAGCTGCACCTGAGACCAGCAGCAAAAGCCACATCAGGAGAGCAAAGTGCTCACAGTCAGACTGGCTAAGCCTTAGAAGAGAAATGTCATCAGGTTCCTAGACCAATTCAGAAAAGGAACTGAGAAGATGAGGAAGACAGCAGCAACCCTGTTGAGTATGGGTTTTTTTTTTTTTTTAATTTAAGTTAGTTATGTAGGTGTTTTTAAGTCTTTAAGACAGCTATCTCAGAAGACAAGCATGGTTTACGCATCAAGAATAAGTAAACGCCTTGCCAGAACAAGGCATCTTCTCCTTTCACAGAGAAGATGCATGATTTTTTTTCAATAATTTTTTTTCAATATTTTATGAAGCAAAAATGCAGAATAAAACAGACTATTCTACTCATTTATTTTTTCCATACTAAACACACAGTTATTTTGGAAAAAAAAATCACCCCAAAGATTAATCCTCAGCACAGTGAAGTCAGGTGCAAAACTGCATCTCAAGAACGCACAAAAACAGTTTAAGTTGCAATTATGTGAGTGATCATTTAAAGCACCTAACATGGGCCAGGCGATCGCTGTAACCAAGATGACCAACGAAGCTGCAGGGGACTTGGTGTCACACTCAATTTTTTCAAAACCCGAGTTTCTAGCATAACTTCTCTGCAATGGTAGGCATTATTTATTTTTTATTTGACTAGCTAATACTGATACAACATGGCTCATGCTTTCCTAAAATAAAATGTATTTATATGCATAAATAAATTCTGCAAAGACATTTACCATCCCAAAAGAGGGAAAAGACTTCTAAAACATTTTATTTATAACAGAGGATGAATTTTAATCACCTGTGTCTCTTATATGCCTTTTAAAGGCCCCTACATTCAGGGACAAGAATTTATGCAGGTGAACGAGACTACTCCTGAGGTTCAGGAAGGCTAATTTTTTAATCTCAAAGATTTTAGTATTTTCTATTTTAATCATGTCCTCACAGTCTCCTGCTGTTCATATATTCTGCTTTTAAAGCCATATGAGTTTGTATGATCGTTTCCAGCAGTCATTAGGAGAAAATGAAAATGCTTCATAGACCACCTAGAATATTTAATTAAATTGTCAGTCAAGGTCCCTCTAGTGGAGTTAAAATGTCATAGTTATGAGCTGCTATTCACAACCAAACCTTTGCACAAGAACAAAACCAACCTGCAACAAGGTCAGCTGAATATCGGTGGAAATTCTGGCCATCCAGGATACTCATATCTGCAACAGTGATTTATTATCCCTGCACGTACACTGACAACGCAAGTAAGATAAGTATTCGAGTTCCATAAAATGAGTAATTTTAAATGTGTATGAACACTTAAGTATCTTAGAACTTAACCCAAATTATGTATTTTTGGCACCTGCTGAATTATTGAATACATTTCAATTCTACATCAATAAATTCTAATGTGCTATGCTATCATTCTTTGTAATTATACTTAAGGAAAAAAAGAAGGGTATGTATTGTTCCAGTTTTTTGTCTGAAGAGATCTGAATAAATCACCTCAAAATAACCTCCCTCTACCCCCGCAAAGATCTGCTGAAACACGACTGTGGATCTTCCAAAGCATTTGATTTGCATCCAAATAACTGGGTCTGATTCTCTATTTAATACCTCTGATCATGTCAATGGCAAGCAGGCATAACAATATTCATAGTGTTGTACTTGCTAATAGCAATGTTGATGTGCTCCAAATCAGACACTTTGCTGACTGTGTGTCACTATTAACTGAGTCATTAAACACACTGGACCAGCTTCTGACCAACTATTAATGTGGTGTGTTTGTAACTATTAAACAGCTTTATGAAAACAGACATGTGTAGAAGGCTTTTCTGACTTTAGCAAAACACAAATATTAGGGAAGATGACTAAAATATTAAATCTTTCTTCAGGCAACCATCAGAAATAAATGATGCAATCACAGTTATCCTTATCAGAGGTTGAAATAACTGGCAAATTCCCCAAATTCACATATTCTGAACTATCATGCTTAGTTTTACAGAGACACATATTCAAACAGGGTTTTCAAGCTTTATGGCATGGTGTGGCAACGTGTGCTTGTTCAAGTGCTGCACGTGCTCCTCAAACACCTTTTATCAAACACCATAGTTTTGGCCTCTGAACTGTGGTTCTGTTTAGGTTAAAAGTAGCTTAAATTGTGACTCTAGCTTACAATTAGCCCATGCTCTATACGTCTTGATATAGTCAAGTGTATACACTAAAAGTGTAGCTAAGCTGTGTTGGAGCCATTGCATGCATGTGAAACACCGACATTTACGTGTCCCTGCTTGAGCAGGGACTAGATGATCTCCTGAGGTCCCTTCCAACCTCAACCACTCTGTGATTCTGCATGTGTGTGTGTGATTTATTCCCACACTGGAGCTTCCACATGTGCCATTCTAATAACTCGTGTGACTGGCAGGCTTTAAATCCCCCGCTCTCGAACTGCTGTGCAAGACGCTGCAACTTGGAATGGACTTGGGTTTCCTGAGTCTGGGCTTTCAGAGGAAATGAAGGGGGCTTCATCCCACCCAATCTTTCGACACTAGAAGCCATGATGTATCAGTTTAGAGAGCTCATTAATATCCATGGAGAGAGCATATATATAATATTATATATTAACCTCATACAACTAACTTGGGGAGCTCAGCTCAGTTAATGGGGAACTTGAAATAACTACCTCCGTTGCAGAAGAACTTAATTTAGAGCAATTAAAATTACAGTGTTCAGATCTACAATAATTGCAATATTGAACCCATCAAAGCATGTCCCTGTCCAGTTCAACTTCCAAGTGGTAACAGTCTGGACTATTAACCGGTTATTAATAAATATGTGACTGATGAAGAAATGGTTTTGCTATCTACAGTACAACAGTGGATAGGGGATTTCTTAATCACAGGCAATGATGATATTGATTTGGAGGAATCTGCCTGTGTTCAGTGCAATGAAGTACCTTGAGAGCAAAACTTGTTCCATTCCGCAGAAACCTCCCCAAATTACATGAAACAAGCACTGGTGCTATAAACGCCTCTTCCCGCTGACCAGAAAAGTTTATTTGTTGTTAAAATTGTCCTCCTTCATGCTTCATGTCAAAATCTGTCTCTGCAAAGAAATTATCAGCTGCTTTTGAAAAGTATAAATAAACAATCATGTTTCCCAAGTACACTTGCGCGTGGCCACATAATCACAAACGTGGATGAATCTATATAACATTAGAGAAGAACAGAAGAACAGAGAAAATAAAACACTGAATGCAAGTTAGGACAATAGTGCATATTTTATGCTCTATAATTCACAAAACAGAGAAGGAATCATGAGAGGTGAAATTACAGTTGTGCTACTCTCAACTCACAGGCGATCCAGTATGAAAAACACAACATTTATCACCTGTACGTATTGTCCACTACACAGCCTGCAAATAGTTAGAACATTTGACTATTTATCAATACAGCAAAAAAGTGGAGGTGAGACTTGGGGTGTTTTTTTGTTTGTTTTCCAGTTTATCTTTTTAATATTTTCTATGTTCTTGTGACAACGAGGAAAATATCAAACACTGCAATCCTGAAACTGTCTCTGGTCAGCCTGAGAGTTCTGTTTAACACAAGGGACTCGTGATGCATACCTGCACTTGGCTGCAAAGAAAATGTTTCCAACGTGCAGCCTGCTGGCCTGAGCTGAGCCTCTCCGCGGACACGAGGTCGGCAGACACTGCTCCCCCACCCACCCAACCCAGCGGAGCGCTGCTGAGCACGGACACTGCGCAGGGCTGCGCTCCTCTGGTGACCCGTGTGGTGAGCCTGATTTATCAACACCTCTGCAGCCAGGCAATTACAATTAGCAGTTAGGCTTAGCTAGCAAGATGCATAGAAGGAAGCTTGGGAAATTCCCAGGGGTTCAGGAATTTTCCAAATAGCCATGAGCTGGCTAAAGAACAGATCCCGCTCATAAAAGAGCGGCTGTTGAAAAAGAGCAGGCTGCCCAGGTGAGGGAGACAGCCCCGAGTTAGACACCAGTCCACAATCCATAAGAAGGATATCCAGCTAACTACTACAAATGGAAATACATGCATGTCACACAACAGTAAAACTGAAAAATAACGTTTTAGGAGACGTTTTGACACATGGCTGTTGTTTTGTGGTTTTACATTTGATTTTACTGAATTCTATAAAGGCAGGGAGATGGAAAGTCCTAGCAGCAGCACCACAGGTTCTAGAGTTTGAAAGCATCTTTAAAATATCTTCCAAGAACTCCAAACCATAAACAAAATAGAAAATAGAATGCTACCTGACGCTGTTTCAAAACTAAAAAGAATTTATCATAGCAGAACATAAAAATGCCTAGTGAACAGCAGGTCAGGATAAGTCTAAGTATATGGGTTTCATTTTATTTTCTTTTTAATGCTACAACACTTCTGGTATTACAAAAAGCAGAGCGTTCATAGATGGTCCAGAATCCAAAGCTGAATAAGAACTAACCCAGTATCAAAAGAAACAGGAAATAAAGATGAAACTTACAAGGAAAACGATACTGAGAAAAGAATAATTTACATTGGGGTGCGTGACATTTTGGAGTAACAGAGAGATTCTTAAAGCTTGGATTGAAGGCTGTTGTGACTTTTACATGAAAGCTAAGCTATTGCAGTAAAGATTGCATAAAACAATAGTATTCAAGTTTCAAACTTAATTTGCTGCTTTTCTATGGAATCTGCTTACTTCACTGAAGCCATACCTCTGCTACATATGCTAAGAATAACTGAAACTAAGTAAAAATGCCTCCTGTCTCCTTTCATCCCCTGAGGAATGATGCCACAGAAAATTACACTCTTTGCAAGTGAAAAGCAGCACAGTTTAAAAACAGAGAACCAGTTCCTGCTCTTTTCACTGGACCTGAAACTAATTCCCAGGAATTAACTGAAACCTGAGCAGAATATCCAATGATACCATGTAGCCACAGAGCTTAGCTGTTTCACTGTTTTTCCTCCTTTAGCAGGGGAAGGAAATTTCATCTCTTATATACTCACTCTGATGGTCAGTCATTTTCCACCAGAAGTGTTCTTGGGGAAAAATAAAATCAATTACATCTTACCTACTTACCTTCAAGTGACACTTAGAATTTAGAAATATAAAACATAACTGCGCAATTCCAAACTACTTCAGACATTGAGATTATTAATAATAATAAAAATGATATTGCTCTACTAAATATGGTGGCAATGCAGAAAAAGGTAATGATTTCTTTTTAGCAAAATACAGATATAATGTTTATAGTTTAACTATAATTTACTTAGTCAGTTGTCAGAATTCAAGACCGCCTTTTCAACCCACCTTCCCTCCTTCCCCATGGTAAAGGAAATGAGAGTCTACATAAAAAAGGTCTGAAATGACTTAGCTTTCCATTTCTGCCTCCAGGCAAATGCAGCTCATAATTTATCTCCTAGATATTCAGATGTCACCTTAGAGTCAGACATGTGAGCTACCTGTCCATTTTGACTGCAGATTAGCAAAATTAGAAGCTCCATTTACAACACCAAGCTTTCAGACTGCCATCTCTATTAACCTACATTAGCTGTCCGCAGTGCTGCAGGAAAACAAGTTTCGTTTGCTCTTCCAGAAAACACCATAACTTCCCCCAGAAGTCACACCAGGCAACATCTCACTTTTTCAACAGGGAACAAAAATTCATCTAAATGCCAAAATTGGCAGCTGGATTGAACAACTGCACATCAGAAACACAGTCCAGGCTGTTTTAAGACATGGATTGTTTCATACACAGCAGTGAGCCTTCCAGGGAAGATCACAAATCTTCTCTCCTGGCCAAGAGATAAGACAAGCTCTGCTTGAACCTCCTCTCCCAGGCATTTTGAGCCCAACATGGGAAAGGCTGGGAGCAATCAAATGAGGTCTCCCCTCTTTCCAGGGACCCAGGAGCAATCTATCCCCATCTGGAGTTGCATTTGTTTTTCAGGGGAGGTAAATTTTAGTTATCAGATCAATTAATTCTCGACTAAACTTAATATGACCAATAAATACATAATGCAAAGTATAGCCCTTAAATTACAGACTCATCCAGGCAGCAAAGGACCCCAGAAGGTCTCCAGTGCACTCTCCTGCTCCAAGTAGCGTCAATACTGAATCCAGATCATGTTTCTCAGAGTTTGGTCCAGCCAGGTCTTGAAAACTTTCAAGAAGAATAATTTTGCAGCGCCTCTGGGGAGTCTGATCCACTGCTTCGTTATCTCTGGGGGATCCTTTTCTGCCTCATCTCCAGTCAGACCCTTCCCTTTCAATTCACGATCCCAGTCGTGGTGCCAGGTGGCCAAGGTGTCCCCAGAGCTGCCCCTTCTCCAGAGTGAAGAGGCCCCAGCCCCTCTGCCTCTCCTCCCGGGGCAGGCGCTCCCCAAGCCTCCCCTTCCCTGAACGCACTTGAGTACAACAACATCATCACATTTATATGGGGAGGCCAAAACTAGTGTGACCCCAAAAGGCTTCACTCCTCAGGACTGGGGCCTCGGTTCTCAAGGTGTGCTTGGTCGAGGTGAAGAGAATGATTAATTTATTAAATAATCCAACTACAGTGACAAGAAATGCCTGCCATTAAGAAAGGCTGCCTTGTACCCCCTTACAGAGGACTCAGTAATAATACTGGCAAAGGCAGAATCGTAGAAGCATCAGTTTTAACACATTATTCCATAGTGTGGAAATGAATATACTTCCCATTTATTTCCTGCTGGATATCTTGATAAACATAATGGATTATGAGAGGGGATTAAGCTGTGTTACAGAAAAAGATTGCCTTCAATCACAACAAGCTTACATTTTCATACAGAGCTCTAAGCATTTGACAGAAATGTTCAAAAGGAACACTATTTCTTTTGCATTACCTATAGATGTGAATCTATAGGTTCATTTTTTAAAATATATTTTAAGAGAGCAAATTATTTAAAAAAATGCACAAATTAAAAACAGTGTTGCTGCTCTGTACTGTATTTAGAGAGTGCTTCGCTGTTCGTTTAGACACTATACTGTATCTTGCCACCACATTTGAAAGATAAGAGACTTTCACTGCAAAGACAGAAAAAAAGGAAGAAGGAAAAGAACTCCAAACTAGCTACTGTGATTGGTTTGCATCTAAGTGGTAACACTAATCTCAGCCCGTAGACAAGAACAGGCAGAGCTGCTCCTGTTGTTCGTAATTCCGTTCACAGCGGAAGAGTCTCTAAGAGACGAATTAGGAGAAAATCAAAAACCCTCACTTGGGGTTCCTGTAATTTTCCTTTTAATGAAAGTAAAAATAGGTTGGAAAGCCTCTAGCATCACAAAGGTGTCTTAAAAACATAAAACTTCCAGTAACAACTTTGTTCATGGCGATAATTATGACATTTTGAAGAAGCTGATCGCAGTTGTGCTACAGACTTACTGCAGAGACTGAGAGGAATTTATAGCTATTATTTAAACACAGAGTTCACACTGACTTCAATGTGATTGACAGTCAATTTTATTTTTGATTCAAAATAGAGTCTTGAAAATCTGAACATAAATGTTCTTATCCTTCCTGCATGCTTCAAATTACTGATCTATAACTTCTCTTTGTAGTTTCAAAGAGATACCATAAATAACACAACAGCAAGAACGAAAAATGTAAAATACCTCAAAATGGTACAACACGCATTTTTTTTTAAATCCTATCTGATTAATAAAGGCTGAATTCAACAAAAATCAGTGGAATTTAAAAAAACAATTACACTCTTGATTTTATCGGGATCTAAATGATGAACTCAGAGTAAGGATTGATAACAAAGGTGAACCAAATCTTAAAATTCTTATTCAATCAGCACCATCACCTTGTTCAGGTGAAATCAGAATTTAGTTACAATGCTCTTTAATTTCCTAACTGTTTATGACTGTGCAAACAATCTTATTTACCTAAACCAACATTTTGTTTGTTCATAGACACCGCGATGACAGGACAATAGAACAATTTCCTCTTGGAAAATTTAGATATTTTTCAAAAGTAGGCCTGAAACTTGTCGATTTTAGGAAAATGTCATTATTTTTTACCACATCATTATTATTATTATTTAACCAAAAAAGCTGTAATATTGAAGTCCTCTGTGGTAGGAATATTCACTTTAATAAATAAAGTATGATGCTACACTTACTTTTGGCAAACATTGAAATATTAATTCCAATACTAAAATATATAAAATATTAAACGTTATAATATGCTTAATATTTTAGTATGTTTTACCATTTCCTAAATCAAAATGATTTGGTTAGGCTCAATTTCAGTTTTCTCAGAATATTAATTACAGGGAAATACAGCTCAAGTTTTACCTTTTCTTCTTGGCTTAAAACGGTGGGAAAAAAAAAACATAGAACTACCTAATCATTTCCTCCCTCCCCTTTTCCCCCCCGCCCCAAGGTACTCTTATGACAAATTATCTTTTCAAAAACTAAGGCTGTGTATAGAAAGCAGTAGAAAATGAGGATAAATTAGCATTTGCTAGATACCATTCAGATATGCTTTAGCAAAAAGCATTAACCTACCATCCGGAGTGAGCTAGCTGAATAGATATAGCAGAGACCATGCAAAAACATACCTGTTTTTCCCCATTCCTAACCTCCTTCACTAATACAGATGTTACCAGAGCAAACAAACTGCAGATGTGGATCTGTGTTTCCTTTACACAGCACAGAAGATCTACTGGTGTAAGAACTAGCTGCATTGTGACAGAACACATATCTCAGTGTTCACTCCACAGTCCTTTAAGCTGAATATATAACTAATGGGACAAAAAAGCAGAACCTCTCACACTGCTTCTCTACTCCACTAAAGTGTTTGACCCAAGGAAGAACAGAACAGAGCCCTTGGAGGTTAATAAGCATATGAAGACCACAATAAATCAATCCATCACCTAATAGCCAATTTTCTTCCAAGCAGCTCAGGAGCCCGACCGGACCAGCGTCCCCCTTCCCTGGGACCCTGACACAGCGCAGCAGGTCGGGAGGCAGCAAAGCAGGTGGAGATGAGACTCCAGCACTGCCAGGGAGTACAAGAGGGTAGCAAGTTTTGCCAGAATCTGGCAGTAAGGTCAATAGGTGTCTGTATTCAAAGCTCTGCAGCCTTCCAGGTTCACAAGTTTAACAGATCCGGAGACTCTACTCGCAGCAAACAAAAGATCTTAAAAATACGAGTTGCACCTGGTTCTCACAAACGTCTACATTGTGCAGGGGGTGAGAGGAAGCTATCCCAAATAGCTGAATATTTTATGCTCTGCTCAGACCAAATATGCTAAAAAAAGAGAATTAGCCTACACTAACTTGAAAGGATCTATCTTAAGTATGTAAGATGGCAAACCAATGAAGTTAACACAACACAGGCAGCCTTGTCACAGTTCTAACATATACTTCATTACCCAGTATTTCCTTTAAACTCAGAAGATATATGGCAAAAATAAGTCTGAATCAGAAAGGATGCATATCATATTAAAACAATTTATGAAATGTGAAATGCATTTCACAGTACCACACAGAGTAACGTCACCATTCATTCACTGTTGCCAGTGACACACAAATGCTTGCTGATCTTTTCTAATTTTTCTTAAGAGCTTTTGACATATTCTTGTAGTGCCACAGGCTAAGTCTTTGATCTTTGCAAAAACTTTTAACACTACCATATTAACTTGTTAACATAAGTCCAGTTCTTTTCAATAGCAGAGCCCTATTTTCACCATTTTATTGAAGCTCGGTTTCAGGTTTTTGGGAGGTTATAAATAGCAAGTCTTATTACTTCATATACAGTTACAACACTACTGTTACAATTCACCAAATAAAAGTTATGGGCAAACCTTCCTTTTCATGTCATATCCCAAAGTAAAATCCCCAAACAATTCTGTTTTATACTTCTCTTCCTAGTTTGAATCAAGATTTACTGCCAAGCACAAAAATAACCTGACAGAGTATGTTTTTCACTACGGAATATGCTTACCAAGGAAAAGAAGAAAGGATACCATATTACTTAAATTTTCTCTAACGTGCAGATCTAGAAGGACAAATTCTTGCTTGCCTTTTTAGCTAGTACCTCTTCAGTTTGCCTTACAGAATAACATCTGACAAACACCATGAAGCTGGAAATAAATGACATCAGCGACAAGGCAAGTTACAGAGCTAAAACATGACAGAGAAGATCCTTCTAACAAGCAGTCCCAGTCTGACGGATACATAAGGGGAGCCGGGCCCAAGCTGCCAGGGTTCGCTTGCATCAACAGCGCCAGCCATTCCCTTTCTCAGGCTAAGAAAAGCCAAATGGAAACTAAAGTTTGAAAACATATCTCTGGAAACCTGGGTTCATTTCTGCTTTGCAACAGAACAGCCTTCATCAACTTGACCGATGCATTAGACAAGGTGCTTAGTTCTCACTGCGCAATCTCTCCCCAGCTCAGCAGTCGCTCTCTGAACGCCGGCTCGCTACGCGATCAGGTCACTGCGCTCTGCTCTCGCCTACCACACAAATACTAGATCTCCACCCTTCAGATAGGAGAGGCCAGAAAAAAAATACAGTTGAAAACAGTGAGAACAAATCTCACCCATCAAATGCCTTAAGTTAAAACATATTTGTTATCTATTATTAATGCTCCTTCCCTTGTGCACTGCTAATTAATATTAATATAAACTCTTGTTTCACTCCCATATAAATATCTTGTTTTCTTGATTTTAAAAATATGAAGTCTATTCGATGCTTTAACATTCCTCCAGAAAAATACTCTTGTGCCCTTAAATTAAAATACTGATTATGTATGTTATTTTTACCACCTTCATCATCTCTTGGGACATCTCTGCTACACTAACCAGAAGGGAAATTGGAGAAGTGAGAGCAATAACAACCAGATTTTTTTAACGCAATCCTGCACAAAGGATTACGTTGTTAAATACGTGTATTAACTGTTATATTGTCAAGTAATACCAGGAGAAAACATGGCATTTTTGTTTCAAACATGATGAGGCTTTTTTTCTTTTGTGCTATTTAAGGTAACAGTCCTCTTCTCAGTGGACATTATTGAATTACTGCATTTATGCAGACACTCTAATGATGAATGTTACTAATAAAGCAGCAGCTAACTGCTCCTTTGCCACACAGCCCTCCTGCACAGTGGGTCTCACCAGCAAACTGCACTGCTACAGAATAAGCTGCTTGAGACAGTGGCTAACACAGCTGAACAGAGAAGACTGGAGTGTCTGTCTTATGGGGAAAGACTAATCGAGCTGGGCCTGTTTAGCCTGGAGAAGAGAAGACTGAGAGGAGATTTGATCAACATGTATAGGTACCTGAAGGGAGAATGGAGGGAGGATGGGGCCAAACTCTTCTCCGTGGTGGACAGTGACAAGACAAGGTGTAATGGGTACAAGCAGAAACACAGGCAGTTCCACCCCCATGTGAGGAAGAACTTCTTTCCTGTGAGGGTGACAGAGCCCTGGAACAGGCTGCCCAGAGAGGCTGTGGAGTCTCCTTCTCTGGAGATCTTCCAAACCCGCCTGGATGCCACCCTGTGTCACGTGCTCTAGGTGTCCCTGCTGGAGCAGCGGGGTTGGACTAGGTGATTTCCGGAGGTGCCTTCCAACCTCCACCATTCTTTGACCAGCAATCTCTGGATCAAAACTTTTTTCTCGTGGTTAGTCTTTTAGAGAGGTTTAGTAATTGAGTGATGTCTCAGCCAAGGATCTCGGTGTGGTCCCGCTAACCGCGCTCAGCACGCATGGAGAGGACCCGCACTCCGAGCCCCGGCTCTGGGGTAGCGGCTGCTGCTGCTGCAGCCTGCGCCACCGGTCACTGCTGCGTGGGGCTTCGCCAGCAGGAAGGCCAGGAGCCAGCGGGGGCCACAAGGGCATTCACACAGGTGCTTCAAATCGCATGTAGCTGCCTGAGCAGCTACAGCATCAGTGCGGAATTAAAGGGATGCACATTCTTACACTTGGCTCCTGTAAGCAGAGTGCTCCAGAGCGCTTCCTGGGGGAGGCAGAGGGAGAAACGTCCTCTCGGCCTCCTACTCCTGCAGGCAGAGCACTGGCTACCTTCAGGAAACACCGGGAGTTTTTGTTCAGCTCAGTTAAAATCTCTTCCTGAGGGCGAGCTGAGCTGGGAAGGTGCCAGTGACACCAGAGCCTGAAAAACTGCAAGTGCTATAAATAAATTCTCACAAAAAAAGTGTAGTATCATTTATCTACTTGCTGTTTAACTCATAGTTTAAAATCTTGCATAATTCAACATATGGCTCTGCCGAAATGCCAGTTACCTTCCATATCCATATGATCTGTTAAAAAAGTTATATGCGGCATCTTTAATCCCTTTGCTCTTTTCTACAGTTATCTTCTCAGACTACATGTCTTCCTTCAAACACCACTTTTACTTTGAAGAGACAACCACATGTTTCTTTTGAAGCTTTTTAATCCTATCGGTGCATCATCTTGCTTCAGACTAAAAATACTGAATGTTTTCCTAAATTAATACACCTAATATCTTAGACAGGAGTTGTGCTCTGCTGCCTCCAACCCTATCTTTTAAATACTGCTACTCTGAAGTCTTTGTACACCTTGGACTTCTATTTTTCCCCTCCTCAAATTTTCATTCAAACATCCTTCCAACTATCAACTGCCTTAGCTGCTGCCTTTCCCCGCCCCCGCCATGGATAACTATGTGGTACTCTGGGCATGTTATGTACATATATTGCAACATACATTAAGGCTTTAGACATTTTATCCTTTATCCTTCTCTGTGCCTATAAACTCTCTGCTGATCTGTCTCAACCTTGTATAAAACACCTGAGTTACCACTGAACACAATCCAAAACCTTTACTTCATCAACCTCCATATCCCATCATTACACAAGACAAAATTAATAAAAAGCAGTGTTATTTTGCCTGGGGGCGTCAACAACAGATGGTTGCTCTGATGTACTGAGGTTTCCTGCGAGGGTCCCACGTGTGACACTTGCAAAATGTCCAAGTGCTAAGCTGGGCAGCAGGGAAGGATCCTGCCCACGCGGGGCTGCCTGCAGAGCCCTCTGGGACAGGGGGGCTGCTCTGTCCCAGCAGGGGGGACAGCACACTCCGAGGTGTCCCAGCGCATTCGGGAACGGAGAACAATCCACACGGAGCAGAGGAGCAACCTGGAAGCCTCGTGCATGGAGCAGGAACAGGTCCCCCTTGGGCCCCAAGAGGATGGGGGGAAGGAAGGTCTCCTAAGATCCAGGGGGATATTTTGGAGTTAATTCAAGTAAGAAGCCACTAGAAGGCACGGGACTGGTAAGTAGGGCTGGCAAAAAGGGCCACCAAACAATCACATGGTAATCAAAAAGTAGTTTTTGTTTTAGATATTCTTACTTCATCTGCCTCAGCAGATCTGAATTTTCTATCTTTTAACAGGCACTTTATTCTAGCTTATTAGTTTGTGCTCTAATATACTTAGCTTTAAAGACTGGGAGCCTTTTGATGTCTTTTGTTATGCTCACTTCAAAGGAAAAGGTGGGGGCAGCTCCACTTCAAGGCTCTGGGCAACTCCAGGCCCTATTGCAGGAGGGAAAACAGCTCGGCACACATTAGTACGGGGTAGATTTTTGATGCTCCACGGCTAATAGGCTCAGTCCTCCAGCAGGAGGAAGGCAGAAAGGGTAAGTAAAAAGAAAAGATAATCCCATCCCTTGTAAGCTGGATCACAAGTACTGCAGTTGCATGAATAAAAAGGGCTTGAGAGACAGAGTAACATTAATGGTCTAACAGCTTTATTCAAGCTATTAAAGGCAGGATTTCTCCTCTGTTCATTCATTTGTTTGTAACTTGTAGATGGGGGCGATAAGCAGCAACTGAGGCAGAGATTTAAGTAATAGTGAAAAACAGCTTCTAGGTAGGAGATACATAAGCAAAAAACATTTAAAGCTTTGCATTAATATGCAAGACATAAGCTACACAGTCGTTGACTTTCCCTAGGTCAATGGACTCAAGAAATTCCATTTTCTCAAACCACTAACATTGCTGTGAATTAACACTTGTCATTTAACAAGTGCTTGGTGCTGGCATTGCACTGTTTCAAGGGGACACCTTCCCCATACCCCTCATGTTACTCTTTGCTCGTCTCTCTCCCCTGGCTTCGCTGTACTGCCTCCTTTCTTTTTCGCCTTCAAAGATAGCAATGCCTACAAACAAAGTGTTTTGCTTTACTTTTTTGGCCTATTTAGCTCATCTGTTTCCTTCCCTTCTGTCTCCCCTCTGTACCATTATCATCTCTCCTCTTCTCCTCCTGACCGATATTTTCAGATACCATCCTACCACGCACTGCAGCTTGTGCTTTCTTTCACTCACTCTTCTTTCCCCTACTTTTCCCTCCTGGATTCTACCCTATCAGTGACTCTTGCAAATGCTTCTTCCTTCAGAGCACAAGGAAAGAGCAGGCAGACAGGTATCCCCAAGGAGGAGGAACGCACAATTGAATTCTCTTACGGTCTTTCATGCTGCTGCCCTTGGCACAAAACTCAATTTGTCACTAACCCACTTTTAAATCACTCAGTTGTGGAAAATTATATCCAGCTTATCAAAATTTTCTAGAGGGGGACCCCGATGCCACCACCCTTGGAATAGCCGAATGCCTCTCCACAGCTTCCTCATTCTCTCTGCCTGGCTAGAGCCCAGCATTACAGCAAAGTGCTGTGGAATGGGTGATGGAGGATTCAAACAAAAAACATGCAAATCATGCACAATTTGTCTAAATATGCTTATGCAGGCCAGATGCAACTTGCAGCTGCAGCACAATCCTGTTTATATTCTTGGCGGGTAGAGTTTATAGGCAAGAAGTTCAGCAGTATTCTCAAAACGTAACGTGGGCCTCCCTACGTCCTCATCAACAATCCCTTTACAGCCAACATAGCTCTCTTGTGTAGAAATAGTAAACAATCTTAAATGAAATACAAATATTCTGTTTCATAGATCAGTGTGCTCCAAGTCAATACCAAACTAAATAGTCTTTATTTAGCAGCTATTCACATATACAGCTTAAACAGCAATTAAATGGTCTCAGAAAGGAAGGGAAGAAAAGGAGAAAAGGAACCTGTTCTTTTCCTCACAGAGCTTTGTAGTTATGGACTACAAAGTCCATAACCATGAAGGTCCTTGAGAGAAGGGTGCCTCCTCCTCTCCTGGAAGGCCTGAGATGCCACAAATCAGCCAGGGAAAGGGAGGTGCAGCCCTGTCAATCAGTTAAATTCCCACTTTGCTCCATGGTGGTCAAAATGTCACTTTCCAGGATGAGCTCTGGGTTCCTCTTAGGCATCTCCAGGAGGCCCGTTCACAGAAAAAAAACCTCCTCAAACTCCCCTTGACCAAGTGCCTCAAGCGCTAAACACTGGGGGCGAAGACATGGCAGGGCCCTCCAACCGTTCCCTGCAGCGTGATGGCTGCTGCCGCCTCGGCCTCCCGGAGCTTGGGTGGCTTCTACCCTCCTTCTCATCACAGACCTTCCCCAAAGGCTACAGTAATCTCCCTTTTTTCATCCTTGTCTCACTTGGCCAGCCATGGGCCTCCTTAGAACTGCCTTTGCTGCAGCCCTTTTCCCTAAAACTGTGTATTGTCAGGAAATACTATTCTTTGTTTCTTCACAATTCACCCCACTCACCCTCTGTTTCTTTATACACATATTTAATTTGAATTTAAATGGTTTAAAATAGCCAAGAGGATGTTTAACATGCTTTATATGAAGTATAAAGTACATTTCATCGAAAGATCTCATCACCATATACTAAAGTAGCCTTACAGAAAGCAAGCAAACTCCCCTGTACCCAATTCACATTCACAATTAATCCTCATTACATATGTATGAAAATAAATCAGAAGGCTAAAATTTTGTTTTGCGGTTGAAAAGAAAGGTCTCTATAAGCAGCGGTTGAACACACGTTCTGAAAAAAAGATCAATAGCTTTGAGCAACTACATGATATTCAGTGGGAGAGAGATCTACTGAGCACAAGATCAAGCAGCAAGGGATTTGATTCTTCCTATGGTCTAAACACAAGAAGAAATTACAGACTTTGTACAATTATTCGTTTTGCTGATCGATGCATTTTTTTTCCTCTTTTACAACATCAAATGGAATAAAACAGTAAAGCAAAGCACATAACACTTAATTACAATTTCCTAACTTTGAAGATGCTTAAAAAACAAAAATCAAAGTAACTACTTAATCAATCAAGGCATGAGATTAGTATTTTAGGCCTTTTGCCTGACAAAATAAAATCAATTAGATGCTTAGAAAATGTTGATACATAACATCTTCTTTGGAAAAATACATATTCACACTGCATACGAACAAGCGTAGCAGACATATTTCATTTGAAGTCCTGAATGAAAAGCCTCATTAAAATCTTAAAGAATCTGCTCCTGATACATCAGAAACTATCATCTAGAAATAAATTCCTATTAAAGAAGAGAATTAACTTGTGTTTATAGGAAGACTACAGATATACCATCTGTAACAGTTGATTGCTACACTTGAGCAAGGAGACAGGAGACCAAACTGAGTATCATCGTTTCAAAAGGAAAAACTCAAAAGGCTGGTAAGGTGCAAGACATCTTCAACTGCACTTCTGTAACAGACAAACCATAAAGACAAAAATATATGTTTGGATGAACCTACAAGCCTCCTTTAGTTTTCGCTCACTATTAAAGCATAATGCTACACAATACAACACACACAGTGGGGGAAAAAGAGGCAGGAGAACCTGTTCAGGCAGCACTGCCTGAGCCGCTGCAATAATCCAGGGGTTGGGCAGTACGCACATTAGAACCAGCACCAGCACCCTCTCTTCATTAAAATCGGGTCAGCGTTAAAAAACTGCTGACATTAGGATCTGTTGTCCTGAATAATAAGAGCAGCACTGTCCAAAAATTTGCGAGTCACAACAGACCAGGCACACAGAAAAATGTTATGAATGATGCGAATATCTGAAGCTCACTGTAATGGTACTAGATGTTCCCCTCTAACTGACACTATATTTAGTGTTAGTCAAACTTCTTTTGCATCAAACCTGCTGGTTCTCATGAAACTAGAAAGCAGAGGTGTTTTAAGTTCAACAGAGCAGCCGACTGGCATGATTCAGCTGCTTGGCTGGCTCTCCGTAAGCTTCTGTGTTGAACAAATAGTGTCAAAATGTGGTAACTCCTGTTTTTGAACCCTTCTTGCAAGTGGAACACTTGGTGTGACTACCTAGCAAAAAGACCAGAGGATGCCAACACTGCTGCTCAGGCAGCCAGCTTGTAACTACCTTCACAACAGACACACACAGATTTCCCAAAAAGACTAGTTATTAGCTGCATATAGCGATTACACCTGCTATCCCTGTAGCCTGAACAATGAAAGAAGGAAAAAAAATTAGATTTAATAAATATTAAGACTGTCTAAATATATCTTAGAAAAGTATCACACAATTGCAAAGTGCTATTTAGAAACACCCACCATTTCACATAAAGATGTCTGGTAAATCAGGCTGACTTTGCATGTCTTTAATTCATCCTAATTTTTTTTATTTCTCAACATTTCTTTTGTCCTTTCATGAAACCCCCAAGATAAAGCCAAATCTCCTTTTATATCCAGATAAGCTGGACACAACAGAGGGCAAACCACAGTTTTATCACACAGCATATTATAAATGGACACAATGTAAAGGAAAGCAAGAATTTGCTACTTTGGCTGTGTAGCTGCCCTGGAAGTCAGCAGAGATGCTCCTGGGGTCCATTCAGGTCAAGAGAAACCTCTTGATGGAGCTGTAATCCAAAGTCATCTCCATTTAATTTAATAACTGTGGAATAAAACTTACTTCCTTAGTCTGTCTTGTTATTTTACCTCTGGATCTCAGATCTGCTTCCTGTCTTTTCTCAGCTTGCTTCCCTCACCACGAAGCCAACGTTCAATGCAATTTGTGACTGAGCTAAAATTCTGACATAATTTAAATAATCAACAATGTTACATCTGTGGGCTGACAGTGATTATCATCACAATGAGGCATTATAGGGATTAATGCATCACTCGTCCTGGCTGCTTCACTAATATTACAGAGGAAAGTAAATAAATAAATTAGTAGTAGTTTGTCTTATAGATATAAAGGCTTGTAGAGTATCCTCTTTGCGTAAGGGAAGCTATCCTATGATCCAGCACAGTTTTATCTCTTTCCATTCTACTGGAGAGAGAGCAAACACACCACAAATGCAGGCAGTATCAAGGGTACCAAAAGCTCAGTTGTATAGATTAAGGATTTCTAGAGAGATTTATGGTGGTTGTGCCTCCTTAGAATTTTTTTTTGTTCATCTTTATTTCTAGAAGCAATGCAAAAGATAATATTCAACATGCAGAAAGGCATGATGCTTTTAGACAGTACTCTGCTAAGTTAATTTTTACCCATGGTTTAAGGCAGGTGATGAGAAAGGACAGGGTAAGATGGGAAGGAAAGCACATTTTGTAAATATCATTTTATAAGATGCAGAAAGGAGAGCAGAACAAGAGCTCTTCAGGTCCAATTGCGACTTGGGCATAAAAGCACAGCAGAGCTTTGCTCTGTGGTTCCATGAAGTGAGTGGAAGCGATTGCCAGAGAGTGGGCAACAGAAAATGCTTTTTATTAAGATAAGGTGGGCACAGATGTTGGGTGATCTGAGTCTGTCTCAGGACAGTCATGGACATCCAAAAAGCAAGTGAGACCATGAGGGCCCATAGAGACAAGCCCACAGAGAGTAGGCTTAATAAGAATTGCTGGCATAAAGTTTAGGGATCGGTCTCCATCCATCCAAGGACGCGGGTTAGTGCTGCTGTTAAGCAGGCCTGGAGCTGAAGGTCCGGGCACAACAGTCACGACTGTTAGAACAACACAGGTGTAAATTCACAGCGCCAGCCAAACCCCATCAGTTTCAGTTGTGTCCTAGTGCAGCCTGGCCCCTGAGCTGAATCACAGCTTCTGTTGAGAGAGAAGACACTAGTATGGTTTCTGCAGCATAGAAAATTTCAAAGGGTGGTCAAAGGAGAAACACACAGCAAATGAGCAATCAAATTAAACCAAAAGCTGGAAAAGGCACTGTTGCGCAACATCTGAGTTTTAGTAAGTAATTCAAAACAAAAGCAAAATCTGAGGAAAAGAATTAGAGGTGGCACAACCTATCTGATATCACTACCTACAAAGACCTTGAGGCATCCAAAATGTCTGCCAGCTCTGTTCCTTTCTCCCTTTCCATGGGAAATACACATTCGGAAAGAATCATAGTCACAACAGCACACACCCCTGAGGAAGGGCTTGATGGCTACCTTATACCTGCGCCCAACTAGAGTCAAGAGCTCAGATTTTACTCAGAGATAAACCGGGCTGTCAGGTGGATGTTCAGAGAGGGTAGGTAAACACTGCACAGGCAGACAGATTTTGTGACATTAAACACATGCAGCATTAAGCAGTGCCAAAAAATGGGACTTTTCCCATAAACTTAACCTAATGCAAACCCATAGAATAGAGTTTCTTGTAAAACACCCTTGTGGCTGCCATTTTCCGGTAAAACACAGGCCTTCCTTGTTACCTTGTAGCCTAAAGATGAAGTTACATCCAGCCAAAAAGGGAGACCATGCTTGAACTCCCTCTTTTGCCAGAGGCAATGCAAATCTACGTTACAGACTACAGAGAAGTTGAGCTTAAAAAAAAAAAAATGTTACTTTGCAAAAGGAATGGTCATTTATTAAAGGACCGTAACTTGATCAAATTCACGGCAGATGTACCATCCATCAATGGAAATGGAACCACATGCTTACCAGTGTACTTAATGCGAGTGTGTTAAACTGATTCTGCATAACATAATTCCTCACTCTGTCCTCACACAGAACTTTGAGTAAATACTTAGCATCTCAGCAGAGTAGGTTGAAAAATGAGAACTCATGGAAAGCTATTCCAGGAAAACTCTGTTTAGCCATAAATAATTTTGCATAATTTTGCAGTCATTATGCCAGCTATAAGTAACAATGGGGGGCGAGGGGGAAGTATGCTCTTCTGTTTCAGCAAACTTTCCCTCAAAAAAGAAAAAAAAAATACAGTAAAGGTGCCTAAGGACTAAGGATTACTACATTTTCAGTAAGACGTCATTTTTCTTCATTAAATGTATGCTGGAGCTAGCAGAAATGTCTTAGCTGGTTTCTTCTGATGAACCAAGACTAAAAAGACATCAAGGCAGTCATTCCAGTGACTAAAACCACAGAAAAAAAAAGGAACAAAATAAAGAACTAACATGAAGCAGGAGAATAAAGTGATGAAGTGACCATCAACACTTCTTCTGTTAACAAAAGAAGTTTTACCAAACACAACTTTAAACTCCACCAAAATTTGTGCCAGAAACAGCGCCTCACAAAGTCCCTAAAATATTGAATGCTGGCTGATGAGAGGATACTCCATATTGGATTCATGTCTTCTACTGCTTTTCATAAACATACTGCTATTTATATCAGGAACAGACTGTTAGGCTAGAAGATCATTGGTTTGATCTACTACAGGCACTGTTCTCTGTTCCTTCAAAATAATTTAGGTCGGGGAAAAATATATATTTTGGGGGTTTTGCCAAATAACAGGTTTATGTTATTTACCAACAGACAATGAACTGTCATTACTAGTGAAACATTTAATAGCAGCAAAGCTTTTATGTGAGACATAGCAGTGATTGGATGTACGTGTGAAATGATACCCAACTGGTATCAATGACCTAGATTTTTGTCAGATACGAACAATATATATCAACAATTTTCCAATTGTGGAATTTCCACAATTTCCAATTGTTTCAACACGAGCTCAGGAAAAAAAACAAAAACAAACAAAGAGCAATTCAGGTCGGATAACGGTCCACAATGTCTATATATTGGATGAGTAATATTAATTTTTTTAAATGGCCAAATAGTATGGATTTATTAATGCTGTGTGTTTATCTTTTTTTTTCCTTAATCGGGTTTTAACAATTCTCTAAATGGGAAAGAAGGAAAGATGACTTCAGTAATCAGAGATTTTTCCTCCCTTGAAAATTGCTAGAACTGATGAACCTGAAAGGAGTTCTGCTCCAAAGTGTTTTTCTAGTCTTGCCATAACCTGTTATTCACAGGGAAAAATAATCAAATACTTGCCATATTAAAAATACAGGAAAAAAAAAAATCCAAGGCAGACAGACAGGGAGCCTGTTGCTAAGAAGGAAAAAAAAATTCTTTGAGCAATTAAAGTTCTGTGGTACAAGATATAACACTATGCTGCTAATAGTGTCTCTCTTTAAAATTACGCTATTGAACGCAAGGTAGGAACATTAGGCTAAATCCATGTCATCACACTCACTAAATTCCACCTGCCCAGGAGCTGAACTGCTACATCATCACACAGAGCAATCCTAATCCATGCCCCAAATGATACACATCATTAAAAACCCACCTATGAGCCACACCAGATAAAACGTTTCCCATGAAACGCTCAGCACCACGGAAAGGGGCATCGTGACCCTTAATGCTCACAGGTTTGTCCCCAGCGCCAGCCACAGGGGCAGCAGCCTCCGCGAGCAGAGCTGCTGCTGCTGGCCCCATGCTGGGAGGTAACCTCAGGTCAGGGAACCTAATGCGAGCTGGGGACAATAAGGAACCTTTTGGCTACCTCACCACCCACATGCATCCTCTTCTAAACAATTTTTACATATTTCTACTTTCCCCTGCTTATAAGAAGGGACTTGATCTCTGCCTACCCTTGCAGGACAAGACAGAAACTTTGAATCTGCTCCGATATGTCAGCAGAACAGCAAGGTGAACTAAAGGCAACTCTGATCTTCTCTCTTGCCCATTTTTGGCGAAAACTGCTATTTTCACATGCAAGCCTAGAATGACCTCTTCTTTATCTGTGTTATAGTACGACAGTTCTCCGAGTCCATTGCAAGTAAACAGAAATTTCTGAAGAATTTTCAAACATAGAAAAAGCAAAGATTAATTTCAAGTCACTCTAAAATTACAGGCAATTGTGACTGAATTAAATTTTATGTCGGCACTTTCAAAACTTTGTGGGTAGTTCTGAAACAACCCTTTACAGTGAATATGAACCAAGAAATTTATTTAAAAGCTGCATTTCAGTTCTGTTCCAATAAATGCTAACACAGATATTTTCAAAAAGTAGCACACACAAATACATCTAAATTCAGAAAAATATATATATATAGGAATCTAAAATATACTGTATATTCTCTACCATCTGATGAAGACTGCACTTAGGTGCTCTGTAAATAAACACAGTAACATTTGTGTGTTATATATATTCACTTATGTATAGAATCCATTGAGAGAAAGAGAGATGCAGACTGATGTACCCACTTCTCTGATAGAGACTGCTGCTGATATGGAAAAATATAAAAGAAGGTAAGGTAACAGAAATGCAGCATTCAGCACCATACTAACATAAGTATAAACTATACTATACTAACTATACTATATAGTTAACTAGTATACAGTTAAAGAAAAAACAGTGCAAACAGATTAATATAGACATTCCTTTAAAATCCTTCTTCTTTAATCTAGACTATGGATTTCCTTAATTTGTTTACTGGAATGTTAAATTTAAGCTATAAAACTATCTTGGCAACTCTTCTCTTCAGTTTTGTGTCATTGCCTGCAAAGACTATTTTCCCCTTAAGTTACATATTTTTATCCTGCAAAACAGCTCTTCTAATCTAACTGTATATACTTTAAGCTAAATAATTTATGACCTAACAGTTTGTTTTCTGAACTTTTTTTTTTTTTTTTTAAAGGAAGACGACAAATACCTATCACGAGGAATGCAAAGCACTCCCCCACAAGACCAAAGCAACAGTGCATGAAATTGAACTCAAAAAGAGCCTCCATCCTGTGTGACTTCTTGGCTGACACAATTTAGATATTTATAGCTTTATGAATAGGCCACTGGAGAAGAACTTGAAGCTTTTTCTAGCCAGGAAGGATTAATGAACATGTGCACCTGGTAATTACAGCACTCCATCTTTCTCAAAGCCTTCACACTGCCTCAGTGGCAGAAACTGTAATGAAAAGCCATTGAAAATATCAAGCTGCAATTCCACAAGTCATTTCAATATTAAAATGTATAGTCTCTTTTCATACTTCCTATGAACTACGCTAACAGTGGCATGCACAAAAACGTACATCGGCAATTTCTGTTTTACATTATTACCTGGCATGTCTCATTTAAAAGGCAAAACTCACGTGATACGAACCCAGGCTTTTACCTGCTCTAGATTCACATAAGAAAATCCACGGGAATAACTCAAATACTTCCTTAAGTAACAGCAGGAAGAAATATCAGCCTAGGATAAAACACGCAATTCTAAGAAGACATAGAAACCACAATATTTTTCAAAACAGAGGCTTACCGAAAAAATAACAGTTTAAAGATTTGGGAAAAACATCCTCTCTGCTTTTTTCCCCTTACAAAGATTTTCGGACACACTGCCTCTGAACTGTATCTATAACCAATTAGCTGGAAACTTTTTGAGAGGCATACATGCTACCACAGCCATATCAGAGTATTTTGTTCATGCACGTATTACCAGAAACCTGTGGGAGCGGGTGTCCTTTTCTGTTTTATTACCTAGGTGTTAACTTGAGATAAAATTATTTTATGGCACCTAGGAGAAGATTGTAAGATATCATGTGCCCCATAGCAGGTTTCGGGATTAAAGATAAATTGGAGAATCCCGAGACACATGAACCACCCCTTATCACCAGAGTATGCAAGGCTCAGAGGATGCACGAGCCCCAGGGTGGGAGCTCCTCCTGTGCCACCCGGACATTTGACATCCCGCTAACCTGAAGGGCGGGAGAGGCAGACGTGCAAACGGATCAAGTAGTTGCCAAAAAGTAAGAACGAGCACTACCAGCACGCGTTGTTTTAAGGAAAATAAATAAATGAAAGCGTGAACGGCTTTAAAAGCGAAATTAAATGCCCCAAAGCAGCACTGTGCATCAGCAAGCATCACCCCGCGCGGCTCCCGCACGGAGCCCGGCGGGCAGGGACAGTCTCCGGGCACGGGCACCCCGCGCGGGGGCCGGCACCG
>NW_010589648.1:32295-48821 GCF_000705375.1 Tinamus guttatus
CCTGGCCACGGCTGGGGCGCGGAAGGGGCCGCGCCACCTGCATCGTCGCCACGCTGTAGGGTAGCGGGGCCACTGCGGCCCTCACGACATCGCCAGGAAAGCACAAGGTGCGAACGAAAAATACCTCATGTGGAGTCATGTGTCACCCTGTTCCATCGTATTTCAGTCATACTTATATATTTATATGTATAAACATATATTCAAGGTATAAACATATATTAAGTGTATATATACAATATATCTAATATTACACTTATGGTTATATTATTAGTTAGAGAGTTATATCTATAATTAATATGCTTAATATATGAGTATGTATGTGTATTATGTGTATTTGTAGCTACATATTTACATATTCATTCCTTCTTCGTGGATTATTTTTTACACCTCTTTAGATTCAGTTAGATATTAAAAGGGAGAAAAAAAAAAAAAAAAAAAAGGCAGCCTTTTTCTACCAGTGTTTCCATGTAACCGAATGGAGTGTTTTGCAGAACATCTACCTATTGTAGCAAGTATGGTCTTTACAGGTTTCTTGGCAAATCCAGGCTAGAACAAGCCAGAGTTTGCTTAAAAATTACTAGGCACTTTGTATGGCAATAAGGCTTTAAATATTCTTCAGTAGGTCACCAATTTCACTGCTCCATTGAATCTCTCTCTAAAAAGGAAAGATTTTGTCTGTTACATCTTATCTTGTACATAGAGCATCCAGTTTAATTTACATGAAGATCATATTTTTTATATATATACACCAAATTGGCACATGCCATTTTAAGAATAATTTTGAAAAAAAAAGATATACATATGCTTTACCACATATTCTCCTACCAACCACAGCTATATTCCATATTATTTCTACATGCTGACAATGAAAATACCATTTTCTAGTGGCTCTACTGCTTGGCGCTGGGACAGCAATTTCAGGTTAGAAGCAGAAGTAAAAGTGCCAGCGAGATAAGAGGCCAGCTGTACCACAGAGGTGATGACCTCATTTGGCAAAAAATGTGCTTTGGATGTACAGTTTAAGTAGCATGCACCATTTCAAACAGTATCTATTTTTAGTGAGGTCAGATGAGAAGAAGAGAGGTCTCTATCACCACCAAGGCCTTAAACACCATTAAAACGAGTAGGAAACCAAAGGAAGGACAGAAAGGAAAAAGAGCCACCAAGACAAAAGGCATGGCAGCTTTCGCAACTGTCTATCTATTCAATGTATTTCTTCACTAGCATTATATTCTCTAAATGACAAAGAGTTCAAATTCCAAATTCCTTTGCCAATTATAAGGCATTAAATTGGCCCATATAGTTTTTTGGCTCCTACTTGACCTCATCAAACAGCTGTGATTTCAAAGCGATCAGTCTCTAATGAGCTTAGAAACAATAACTGAAGTTAAAATGCCAGATGTGTTTCATTTTATCTTTTTTTTTTTAATGAACATTCTTAAGATGCACATCTCGAAAATTTTAAATTTTATATGTTAAAAATGACTTTAGAGTTTTGCTTTTTTTTTTTTTCCCCCTAAGCTATGGGGGAATCATCCTCTAGTGACTGCAAATGGAAAACAATACTCATGCTCTGTCTCTGTCTATTTAATACAGTTAGTGCCTTATCAGCACTCAAACACACTCCTGTGAGCAGCTCTGGAAAACTAACTAGAATGCTCAAATACTTCAGCCGTCTTTCAATCTTGTCTCCTTTTATTGTATTATAATGCAAACATCTGTAACATACTGAAAAGTGTATTGAAAATACAGAAAACAGGTAAAAATCTGTACACCAAACGAGAAGAACATCTCAGAGAAATAGCTGAACTATATGAAATAGTTATTAATTGCAGGTGGGAAAAAGTTATACAACCATCATAAATAAGTATCTTTAAAGCTTACAATATTTCTAGAGTATTTGTTTTACAGAAGCAGACTTTGGTGACCAACTGTTAATTAGAGTACTAAAATAAAGAATATATCAGTCAGTATTCTGTCGTCACATACCTTCAGAAAATGTTACTATATTAAATACTTAAACATATTAGCTAGTAGAATAGAACTAACTAGAATAGAGAGTCTTTCAAAGGATGATGATGCTCAGCTGCAAGTTCAGTGACTAAAATGCTTAGCATTTAAGGGTTGTCAGTGGATCAACTCAGCTGAGCATGAAAACTCACTGAAAGCAAAAAACCCTAACCATTTACTTGGCGGAAGGGTTAACATTTCATTCTTTAAGTACACAGGGATCCAGACAACTGCTCATCAACAAATTCATGATCTAGTTGTTGAAACAGTAGCAAAATACTATTTCAAAAATCATAGTGCATATGCATTTCTTGACTGGTCATATGCACTTAGCTGTCCATTCTGTGTCCTGGAGCTGCATACAGAAACGCTGCATACAAGTACGTACTATGTGTTCTCACGTCCTTTTACCTATACTATGCAAGGACCAAATAAAAAAACAAATTCCTTACAAAAAGACTCACATACTCCAGCCAAACTTTGTTTTATGCCATACCCTAAAATAGTTTTACTTTCATCTCTGTCATTGTGCAGCCTTTCAGTGTGTGATAAAAGCAACTGCATCTCCAATTCCACAATCAAACACGTTTCTTTAAAAAAAGCCCCAGAACGACACTCTGAAAAATTCACTAAAATAACCCTGCTGATTGCAGCTCTCAGGGACTAACACAGAATAAAGTGGTTTCCAAGTTGTCCAAGTTTAAGTGTATGGAGAACAAATACTCTGACTTAGCAAGTAAACAGGGATTCACTGAAGAGCAAAGAACTGCCTTCATGTGCTTGCAGAGGCCTCGCATACTGCAGACAGATGGCTGCATGTTTAAATGGCCATCTAGACTTCATAGCAAAATCTAGATGATGTAGAAATCACCTTATGCGAATGCAACAAAAAGCACAAATCAGTGTACCAGGTCCCATCAGAGAGCTCTTTGGCCACCCAAACTTCCCAGGAGTTTCCTGAGTGCTCTTGGTTAATCTTTTGGAAAACCTCTTTAATGAATGCACAATTGACATTGCTCTAATTACTGATACTCTTTTTTTGTGACAGTACTGGAGATTATATTCTGTATGACAACACAATTCTACGGTGGAACGGGTAGCCAAAGGCAGGAGAGCTGAGGAAAGAACAGCTTAAATTATAGACAGTGAATGATGCTAAGGGAGACTGCCAGGCCTTTCCAGCTTGGCGAGTTTTGATTCATTGTCCTGCTGAGCCTGACAGGTTTTGGTCAAATAGGTACAATAATAGGAAGGTACACAAGAAAAAAACAAACAAACAAACAAAAAACTTAGGCAGCATTACAGAGACTGTATTTCAAAGACAGTATTCATTATCTGAGCTGGTAACAGCACAAACCTAAGAGAGCCAGAAAGGTCATTTTGTAGATACGATATTTGTCTAGATTTTACGTACGAGAGACTATATATGAGTCGACATTCTAAAATAATAATAATAATAATAATAGGCTCCTTTCTATTCCTAATTACTGCTCAAAATACTAACATTTTGATTTTAAGGGCCTTTTGTCATTATTTAACTTGGCCAGTTACTTTCAAAGAAATAAATCACACACTAAAAATGCACCTGAGACGGGCACAGTTTACAGGATACTGTGGTACACAAGGTGGAGAAAATTGAAAAGTTTCTTTTGAGTATCTAGGTTCACGGTATTCTTCACTCCTCGGGAATTTAAATCCATGTCTCCTATTTCCACTGAGTGTGACAGAACTTCAGGTGACATCTTAGGTGCAAAGGCCAATTTCCCTCTTTTCTGAGACAACAATTCTAGTCCCTGTTGTCAGTTTATAAAACAAACATCCATAGGAGGCAAAGATTCTCCTTCCCACATGTGTCAAGGGAATTAAGGACTCAGGCTCGCTTCAATTTGCTGTTTTAAACACTGGTCACTAGTATTGTCTCCTGAGAAGCAGATATTCCAGCTTTCAGGTCTACGAGGCAAGCACAGGTCTGCCTATAATCTGCTAGAGCTCTCCCAGAGAGCATGGCTGCTCTGAACCACCCACTGAAGGAGGGACTGGCGGTGAAGGCCTCACTGAGGCACCTTCACTTCTACCTGGAGTTTCCTTCCTGGTTCCAGATGACCTCCAGCTCTGTGTGGACGACCATCAGCAGCGACTCTGAAGCCTTAGGCTTTGTCCATCACCCTTCTTAGGTACATACCTGTTTCTACCAGCGATACCAGAAACTTAGGTGGTTCAGTCAACCAGATGAAGTTAGGCTTAGATACCATAATACAAAAAATGCAAATACCTGGATCCTTATCCTCTGTATCATCTGCCAAGAACCACTGAATGGTTTCACTTTGCTATCTGTCCCTAAGTTTGAAATCCCTGCATAAGGAACAAGGCACACTACGTAGACACTGCATATGCATATGAGGTAAAAAGAAAGCCAAAGCCTCAAGAAGCCTCTCTTCAGCGATTGCTCCTATGTTACTGTCTGAAAACTATATTTTGATACAGTTTTGTTGATTTTCAGCTTTTTCTCTTAATGGTAAGGCTTTTAAGTGAAAGACTTTTGTTATCATCCAGGAAAATAGCTTAGTATTACAGTATTAAATTCCCTTAAAAGTTATATTAAAAAGTTACTAAGACATATCAATAAAACCTTTCAATAACAAGTTATTAGCATGTCCCTTAAAGGCATAATTATGTAAGAGATTCTCAATATATTGACAACATCTAACAAACACAGAAAGGAATAAAAGCTGCTTTTACCTGTAACTGCAGCAATAACAACAAAAACTCCCTGTAACTGCTACAGTACCTGTTGTGCTATCAGCTCTTTGTATTTTTCTGCCAGTTTACTGCTTGTTTCTTCTGTTATGACTGCCATCCCTGTTTTTTCAGTTCCTGGCACGTGTTCAGATTACTTCTACACATGATAGTTTATTCATCTCCTGTTTTTGCTTTGACTAACGTGTCAGGAAAATAATACACAGTTATAATGTACAATGTTCCTTCCTTCTCTGTAAATTAATAAGCTGCCTGCTAAAAGCCTGCATACGCCATACCAAAAATTGCAAAGGGTACAGTGGTGCTCTAGTCATGTTTCTCTGATAGTATCACTGACAGTGATCAACCAACCCTACCACCAGAAGTGACCATTCATTGGTCTCTCATGCATTGAGAGTCATTTACGAGAGCAGTGCCACCACAGACCTGGAATCCATTAGTTCACATAATCTATCTCAATTGGACGGTGCTGGCTGCACAAGGCTATCATACAGAAGATTTTATGTATGTATATAGTTTTAGAGCAGGATTTATTAAAACATGATAACTTAACTGTGACAGTAATTGCTTATTCCTATTGTCCAACAAATAGTAGAAAAGCGCAGTAGTTTTTATCTTCAAAAGATAATTTTCATGATTACAGTTGAGAGAAAAATGTCAACAATTGTTTTGCTGCTTAATATTTTTAATCCAACTATTGCTGAAAAAAATTAAGTACATTCTAGAAAAGATGCCACAAGCTGTCAACTATAGTAAACACTGTGAATAGTTCCAGCAGCTCTAATATATAAACTTTTATATATGAGCTCACCTCTGAAAAGCACATTTCAAACCTAATACTTGATTTTGCTCCTTCCGCAAATCTTGTGATTCCATCCACGCTGAAATTTAGCATGAAAAATTGTTCTGTGATGAAATAGAGCATCACTCAAAGTGTGCACACTAGTTAGAAAGATGAAATTATTCTGCTTTGAAGAAATGCATGTTCTATTTAGACCCGTATTTTATCACACTGAGCTTGGATCTTAAATATTCATTTTGATTACATATTATTTTACTGATTTATTCCCTCATTAATTCACTTCTATAATAATGTGATCAACTTCAATGGATATATTTAAGCTGTTTCATACATCTTATCTCTTTGTACTGCACCAAACACCTCCATCAAAATAGTTAATTAAGAAAGAAAATCAGATTTCTCTTAATCTCATACTAAAGGATAAATTTTTCCTTGAAAAAATACAACTTAATCACAAAAATGAATCCATGCATTATATGAAGACATGTGGATAATATTACAAATGAGCATAGCAAATGAAAAGTCGACACAGTATTCATGTTTGATTTAATACATCAAAAGTGAAGCAAGAGAGTGTCCAGAGCACTCACTCATCATATCATCTGAGAGCTATATAATACTCTAATGAGTCTAGATAAAAAGATAGAATTGAGATATATCAGTTTTGCTGCTTAAGGGTTTGTAAGTTGCAGTCATCCTTTATATTCATTTTGGTGTCTCAGTTACGATGACAGTGCAGTACTAGAGAATGCGGGACCTATGAGTTTTTACTCCTTCTCAATATATCTTTTTTTTTTCTGATCCTTTGGGCAGAATCATTTAATCTGTTTGTTCACAATTTTCAAAGACCTGAAAGGAGTTACGTACTCAAATCTCAGTGGAACTGATGGCCTTTTAGCACCTTTCTTTCTCGGATGACTTTGAAAATTCTAGTTCTTTTCCCCAACTTGTCTATCAATTGAAGAGAATATAAAATTTACTTATTAGGAGTATCTGGCATGAAAGATTTGAATACAGATTTCTGAAAGATGATGATGAAGTGAATAAGTGAATATGCAGATAAGGAAACAAGGAGTTAGATTCAGGATAAGGCAGAGAAAAAAATCTCCTTCTAGTAGACTGTAAGGTTGTTGAAAAAATATGCTTTTTTTTTTTTTTTTTTTTCCTCCCCTGGCAAAAAAATGGAGGAGAGTGTATAGCTTTATTTCATGGCAAATACAATTGTTTTCAAATTAGTCAGTTGAAGTCACCAAAAGCAAATTCTTCCTGTTTTCAATTTATTTTCTACCTTCTGCTTCTTTTCTAAGTCACCTGACAACAACTATAAGACGGCTAAACAGCTACAGAAACTCCACAATTTCAACTGTCATTTTCTATTTGTGTCATACCTGTGGTCAGTATGACAAGCTGGAGTATTACAAAGATAGGTCATCAATGAAAAGTGATACTTCAAATGATAAAGGAAATAGTTATTACAAGAAAGACCATACCTAGTTACTCCTATATCTCTTCTCATCCTATTGATGATAGACAAATCCAGACATGGCTAATGTAAACTACTTTTAATTATTTGAAAGTACCTACCATCAACAACAGTGTCATCTATTAACTGAAATAAAAAAACAAAAAAACAACAAAAAAAAACTAATGCTAAGGGTCTACAGTTACTCAAGGTTTCTTAAAATGCTGCGTAGATTTTCCAGTTCCTGTACTTGTAACCTTCACTGATTCCCTCTAATTTAAAAAACATCGTCTGCTTTCTTAATTCAATAAAACAAATACCTATAATTTTAATAATTATTAAAATATATTAATAATTTTAATTATAGAAAATATTTCCCTCTATTTATCAACAAGGTTGAATATTTTGTTATTGTATGCATCTACTATTTGTAATAGCCTCAAATCAGGCTTGAAAATATATATATACACACATATAATCTAATCTATCTCTATATCATATACGCATTAAATATAACATCATTGTGTTTTATGAAGGTGAATAAAAATCGATAACATCCTAACTGAATAAATTCATTGTTACATACTTGAACAGAAATCGTAGAGAGAATACTGCCACAGTTTGGCTAGATAATATAGTTGCAGATAATAGGTATTTGTATCCATGCTAGAAAAGCTGCACAGGAGTCATTGAGTATCCTCAAGGTCAAATGTAAACTTGACAACATATAATTTATTCTGCAATGTCAAAAATGATCCATAACATAATTTATGAATTGCAACAAAGCCTTATACAGTGTTTGTATTTCAAAGGCAACATGAAAATGTTAACTCTTTAATTATCAAAATATCCTGGAGATGGTTACATATAAGATAGTGGTGCTAATCATGGAAGTGAAAGAAAGATATAATTTAAATTCATAGTTATAGAACAAGCCTGTATAGAAACTGAATTAGATTAAACAATTTCCATGTTCCTCATAGAGTCCATAAAAATACACTGAAAATTTTCATTAGATCAGAACAGCAGATTGAGAAACTGCATGGATATAAAGACTTCACCTATGTTGGGATCTACAGCAAGTGAAAACAGCTTCACACTCTTTTACATGCTAAAAAGCCTCGTGCAGAAACCATAAATTATGCATAAATTTTCCTGATCATTCAACAGAATATCCCTCTTTTGGCAGCATCAGACATTGCTGTTGCCTATTTTTCTAATGCCTTAGTCAAATGTACTTTCTTAATGAGAGCTAGATACTCTACCCTATAAAACACAGAAGACATCACAGAAGACTAAAAGTAGCATTTTCCCCCCTAATTAAAAGATGCAGCTATTTTCTTAATTTTGCCTGAGGTTCAATAGTAGGGGAGGTCTAGTATCTATTCTAGATCTGTTTTACCCAGAAATTTCCAGTGACAAAAACATGGGATATCTCCCATTCTCCTGAAGTCTTAGGGAAAATTAACATGAATTAAATTAATTAATTGTTAATTAAATTAATTAATTAAAATTAACAATGAATAAATACTTCGGTAATCCTGCCGAAGAATCTTATTTGCTTTTTGATATACAAGACAAGTATGCATTTTCCACTCACCTCTAATCTACTTTTGCCCAGGTCTCTGTGATTACTCACCTTAAAAACAATTATTTATGCCTTTGTGGCACTAGCACACTTGATTTCAAGATAAATTTTGAAAATAATTCAAAAATTATAGTTTACAGAAAATATAGGAATGCGATTTATCCAGCTTTTGAAGTTTACAGTATAGCTCTGCGATTCTAAACTCCACAGTCAATGGAAGTAACGAAACACTCCTAAGGTTCAATGTATCTCATGTGGACTTTTAAAATACACCAGATGAATTGTATCTTAGACATCTCTATTACTTTCCATCATCTATAAAGGAAGTTCAGAATGGTTCTTATCTATACTGTAGACATTTAAAGTTAGGACACCTTATGGGGCTACATCAAAAAGAATTAAAGTGACTTTCTCTTCCATACACCTCAATGACTTTCCCTGGTTTTAAAGTATACACAGTTAATTTTGATTCGGAGCATTTTAGGGATAGCTTTTAAGGTTTTAATATACTGATTCAGTGCCTTGAATTTAAGGCCCCTGGATATATATCTTTTCCCTGGATATAACTACACATGTTTATACAAGTCCCATAGAACAGCTTTAACTTCCAGGTGTCGCATACCTGTGTCCACTCCTAGAATTTCAACAAGGATGGACCAGATGTAAAAAAGCTAACAGAGTTTTTGTCTTGTAAACATCAGCAAATGACAATAGCAATTTAAGACATCATTTTAATAATTGCTTTGCTGTAGACCTCAGAAGACTAATTCCAAGAAAAATGTCCATCCTCAATGGCCTTTGGTGTCAAGCCTTGACTAATTACAGCAGGTGCCATGAAGTTCCATATTTTTTATTTACAGAATAAATCAGTGGATCTATGCATAGACACTGAATATAAGTATGTAATTTATTTTATAATTTATACTGTAATAAAATTTCTTAGAAAAATAAATTAATATTGAAATAACAAACAGCAAACCAAAGAGTAAATGAAATAAATCTGACCTATACCAATGTGAGAGACATTATCATGAAAGAGAAATCAGTTGTATCCACTAAAGCAACAACTTTAATATCTTTCTTTTCAAAATTCCATTCTAATATTTTACACAGGTATAAAAGGCAAGAAGATAAGGTCTGTAAAATATTCTATTCTGAATTACAAGTGCAAGTCTGCTCCAAAAAATATTGGAGGACTGGAAAGAGGAGAGGGAGAGAGATTTAGCTCATCATTATGTGAATCATTTAAGACAAAAATTGAAAATAAGTGTTTTATTGTAGCACTTCAAATTTTCATACAACTAAGAATAAAATGTTCTTTAGAAACAAGAGGAAAACTCCTGTTCATTGAGGAAAGTTAAAAGCAACTTGTTCTAAAAATTATGTTGGAAACAAAATCTTTCCCTATCTTCATTCAAGTAATTTGGTAGATTTTTAAAATAAGATCATATCTTTATACAAAATATACTAAAAAAATCTAACTAAATGATTTGTCACACCTAATTCTGAAGCTGTTCATTATCTTGTTCCCCTGCAAAAGCATGGATATGTGTTCTTTAGCGGAACCACAGCCATATGGATTGATCTTTAAACTTAGTTATAAAATAGTAAGACACATATTTTTTCACTTTCTGAAACTGTAGAAGCAAGAGTTGCAAGGACAGTAACTAACTATACCTCAGTTTTAACAAACACAAGAAAGGAAGCTTATAGATTCAAAGTATTAATTTTCTTTTTTAGTAAAAACTTACTCATAAACATATATATTCAAATTTTCTCTGTCTGCTGTTCCCAAGCACTACTATTTGCAAATTCAGTATATATAGGAGAAATGTATTTGCATTTCATAAAAATTATCTAACAGCATAATATCTATTCTAATTGGTGTTTTACTTCAAAAATCATATTAATAATGAAGCTAGTTAAGACGAATAATTAGAATACTCAGGCAATTAATATCACACATTTAAAAACTCCTCTGAACAAAAGCACCTTCCAAAATGGCCTGCCTAAAGCAGTTGCCCCGACTTCTCAGTCAACAAAACTGGATTGTCTGGGAAAATAACACCAAGGAACTTCTACATCTTTCCCAACAGGATCTATTGGGAAAAGACCATCCACTTCACGCAGTTTAGACTCACTGTCGCAGCTCTTCACCCTCGTTAAGTAGTCAGAAACTGCCTGGAATTTGACTTTACATCCATGACAAATTCATGGTCGAGATCCATGAAAGCAGTTTCCCTCCTGAACACGTATGTGGGACAGTGACTCTTGCTGTAGTTACTGGTCCCTTACTGCTGTGCCTGCTGCATGGATGGTCTGCGCTTCCATTTGCTAAGAGGCTGAAGTGCTGTCCTGGTGTGCAAGGACGCAAGGATGGTGAGAGTCTGCTAGACCCACTGCATCTCTGTCTATGCCCTAACACTGGTTGCTGGGCTGGAGGCATCCAGTGGGATAGAAGATGAGGCTGCATCTGGAGCTGCATATCAGGCATTTCTGTGAACGCCCAGGAATTCCAGGAATTCCATCCAATGCCAGGTGAATTGGATGCACCAGGTTCTACCTATTGTAGATTAACCATCTAGTGGAGATCGAAGCCATTCAGCTCATGACATCTGCCAGCGACTGGACTTTGCAGAAGAAATATGGTTTAAGAAACAGCCCAAACTACTGAGCAGTGATTTCGATCATATTATCTATATTCACAACTTCATTTCTGTAATTGCAGCATATTTTAAACCTTAGCAGATTAATATGTCTGTGAGATTTTTCTCTGACAGTTGCACTACACCAACAGTGAAAATAATTTTCACCGAAAAATATTTTACAACAGGACATAATTTCATCTAACTGAAGTAAACTCAATTTACAGCTAATTTCCAATTGTATTTCAAATCATTCATTTACTCATAAATTGTTAAGATACTGTTAAAGAAAGTCAAAGTTTCCTATAAGTACAGGTGATCTTTATTAATGATTTGAAAAGTAAGACTCGGAAGGTAGAAGGCAGAATGATCTTTTTCATTGCGCACATAAAAGAAATTTTTTTTTAAATCTCTTTTTCTCTTTTTTTTTTTTTTTTTTGGAGTGGTGCAGGAAATAGGGAGTATTTCTTCCAGAAGAAAAGGAATTAGTCTGTTTCAGTCCTTAAGTCTAATTAAGATGAAATGCATTTAGTATTGGGATTTGCAATTAAAAAATCCCTTACCTATTTGACTACTGCACTTACCTATTTGACTACTGTACTTCCGTGTATCACAAAACATTTTTCATTTCATATCACAGTACTGAAACACAGGAAAACTAGAGAAGGATCCTTTTCATTTTCAAATAGGAAAGGAGTAATTTTCAACTGACAGGACTAATCTAAGTAAGAAGAATTCCTGGAAAATAAAACCACTTCTAATCTGATTTCTGCATTGTCATTCAAGTCTCAGCATTCCACACCCCTTCTGTAGGTAATGCAAACTGAAGAATGCAGTTTTGCTGAAATTTGCTGAAACTGAACAATGTAACAGGAAAAGCTCTCTCCATCTGGTATTAGGTTGACTTAGGCCTACTCAATTAGTATAAAAAAATAAAATCATCCCCCTTTTTTTGCAAACATCATAAGTTTTACAGAGCGCTGGTGCTCAAAAACTGCAGTAATTCTTTCCGTAAGTTTTTAAAAATTCTCTATTTTCATTATGAGAACAGGAAAGTATACATGGATTCTATCCTTCTAAGTCATACTAGGAAGTGAAAATAAAATTGAAGTTTATCGCTGACGTTTTATATGCACACAAATTTGTTGGAAGCTTCCCGGGTTATATTGCTCTTTTTCCTCTTATTACATTTTTCCCCTGCTATTGCAAAGATATCCTAGGAGTCTGTAAAACCAAATGATAATAATCAAGACTAGGTAAAAATCAGGAAAAAAAAAAACATTAACATTCACCTATCAAGCCTGAGAATTGACTGAGGATGATAGAACTGAAAACATCCAAAGTTTCTGTCGTGAGTCTTTCTGGCAAAGTCCTGTTCACTTGTCCCTGATTATGTGATGCTTAAATATAAGAGAGTCTGACCCAAAAATTAATCATGAATTTTCACTGTGACTGCTGTGATTTGGGCAAAAGAATTCACAAAACTTTTGATAGCATCCCTAATGGTACCCATTCCCATTTGGGAAGATTTAATTTCTTCAAAGTTTTAGACAATTCCATTGTTCAAAAACTGCAAGATAGCAGTCATAGTACAAACAGATCTTTTCCAGGAGAACGCAGAAAGTTAAGATAAAAAGACAAAACTGACAATGGACTTACTCTAATGGCCAATTCAAAAGAGCGCGTTTTCTTAACACATCACACTTCGCAAGTTGCTTGCCTTTCTATTGAATCTTATTTTTGTGAGGTACTAGGGTTTAAAATGTCTTTTCTCATGTCCCAGCATAATTTCAACATTCCCATTTAACTAGGAAGTCATTTTCAAAATAATAATAATACTAATAAATTCTAACCTCCATTAATAAAGCCCCTTATTCCTGTATGAAACAAATCTGAATTTTACTTTTTGTCTTATGGGAGGTTCCTTATAGACTGTGATTATTAAATTGAGAGGGACAACATTTGTACTTCTGACAAGTTCACACAAATTCATGAAAGTACATGGATGATTTACAGAGAGAGATGACAGTTCATATTTCCTCTACTTTTACTAGCTTGACACCATTTAAATACTTTCATATCTAGCCGTAGGGAACAGACCAAGCCTCTCAAAAATCTTGTCATCCTGTTAAGGATGAATTGAGGAGGTTAGAGTCCTGGACAACTTTTCCCCCAATTAAAAGTGGCATGTCTCAGCTACTCATTTATATCTGCATGTGATACCCAGAAAATTAAAAAAAGAAAACTACATAGGAGGAATAATAACAAAAATAAGAACACTAGCAGGCCACAGATAGTGCCTGCACCTGTGATTACAATCACTGAGCACTCTACTGTAACCATCTTGTGGAAGAATGAGGTAGAAATAGTAGTAATATACAGCGACCGGCAACTGAGGCTGGAAACAATAATTAGGCATGCTGACAGATTGCAGCAGCTGGAAATGACAGCCCAATAGTTTTCCTAGCTTTTAAACTTGGCAGGAGATTTTTCTGCCTATAATATCTCAGAAAATTTAACATTCTTGTCATCTTCAATGGCTTTGAGTGGTGCAAAGGGATATATTTCATTTAAAATAAAAGATTGCCAGTCCTAGAAATTCCCAGTTGTGGGAGATTTTGCTTGATCTGGACCAAAAGCAAGTTTTAAGGATGCTACTGTTCTGCTACATGTGCATATTGAAGCACAAACACAAATCCGAGGGAAGTCAAACATCTGACCACATACTGTTATATCTTAAGAAACTAAGTAATTCGATATCATCCTTTTTTTCCTCTGAAAAAAGAAACAATCTTAGCATTCCTTTCTAGCCTTTTTCACCATATTCTTCTGCATAGTTGGTGTTGTGTGATTGAGTCACATCTGAATTTCTATCTTGTGCATCTAGCACAGCTCTTGCTTCAATCTAGGCATGTAAACTTTCTTCACCTAATGATTTATGCCAGGTATAAAAAGTGTTGAATTTGTATGTGAAAATTATACCACAATATTGTCCTCTCAGGAGCCATAAACAAATCAGAGTCCAGTTTGTGCTATGAAAAAAAGAACTATGAACCTCACTGGGACTTTTAATCACAATATGCCAGCTCTGAATTAAAGATCCATTTTGTATCAAGTCTCACCGGACTAACAAAAATCTGCTTGTTTACAGAAGTTAATTTGAAACTTTTAGCAGAAAGAAAATGGTGCTGAAGCAGATGTTGCCCAGCCTTCAATTAAGCTCACACGTATTCCAGAGAAAAAAGCAATGAACATTGTTGTGCTGCATGTGCAAATTGACAATTCAAAGCTACAGTTACTACTAAGTATTAGTTTCCCAAAAGTGTTAAGAAAAACCCTTGCAGAACTGGGAATACTTTTTTATTTTGTACTGTCTTCTGTGTACTTAGAGAAAAGCATAAAGCAAACTCCCAGGCATTTCTATTTTTCTATCAGTAGCTTCAAACTCAGATCTACACTGATTACATTCACTTAATTAGATTAGAAAGGCACTGAAAACAGTACAGATTACTTAATTCCCCACACTGTTTTTCTTCAAACAGAACAGCTATTCAGAAATACCTAAAAAGCTACCATTCAGTGTCACACAGCTTAACCAAAGAAAGGGTGTTGAGATTTGGAAAAAAAACTTTGGCATGAAGGACAGCAACAGACCAAGCTGTCTGTATCCTTCTGGGAACTTTGGGTGAGGCCTGAGTGAAAATACTGGAGCTAGGATTTTTGTTCACTAGTTAAATTAGGATTTCACTATATTAATTAGCCAGATTATACAAATCTTTAACACATGAAGGACATAAATTTCAATTTCTAATATTATGATTATTTGATCGTGCCACTTGATTCTTATTTTAGGTTCTTTCTTACGCTTTTAGCACTAACAGTCAAAATTTGAAATTTCCTACTTCTTAAATATGGATTTTTATGCTTTTAAGATTTTGGGGGATTCTGGGATTTTTTTTAGCAATTGTGTATAAAAAGCTTCAGATCTCCTTCAGCTTCTTCCTCTACTGTTTTGTTAATTCAGCACTTGCTCTAATGTGTCTAATTATTTTGAATCTATTATGATATGGCAATCTAGTAAGATTAAAAATCATTAACTGTCCTGTTAGTGTGAATTCTAAAATGAGATTGTCTTGTTGAGATCAAGTGTTATCCACATGTTTAAATTCTGTCAGCATGATAAATCATCTCTGAGGTCAAGGGTCTTCAACAAAATATTTCAAATCAGCACTACACAATAGCTGCTGATATTAATTAAAAACATGATTACATTCTACTTGAAGTATTCCTGATAGAATAATACAAAGATAATGTAAGCACTTACAATGAAATAAAAAGCTTAATTAGCATTCTAAAATTACCACAAACAAGTTTGAATCTCCCTTTCTCTCTCTCACAGGAAGTTGTTTCACAGCAAAATGTTAAGATAGACTATGTATTTGCTATTGTGAACAACTCCCTTGGATCTACAATACATATGAAAATATGAAACTGTACCTTTTGCATCATGCTTATTTTCATTTTAAAATGCAACTTAGAAACTTTTCTTGCTGAAGCAGAAAGTAAAAATTCTATTCTTGTTATATTTTATATGCTGCATCAAATATCTGCATCAGATATTACTTATAACGGTACTCTTCAAATACATTCTTCACTTCTCTCCAAAAGATTATTTCATGTTTGTATATTATTTTTAGAGGCTTGTAAACTGTAACAGACATGTAAGAAATGAGCTAGTATATGCATAAATACCTTTTCCAAATATTCTCACAACAGTCAATAAAAATACTAATTCAGCAACTTAAGATAATGTGTCAAATCACATCTTAGTGCATCACAACTCTTTTTTTTTTAATGAAATCATACTGTACATGACTTTATTCACTCTTCATATACTCAATAACAAAAGTTGTAAAATTAAGCCTCAGTTTTATACTCACAGTAACTGAACTAAGCTTATCTTTTGCTTTTCCCCTGCTGCCATGTGTTCAGTATAATCAATTTTATTGCCAGAAAATAATTGTTTTTTTCAGAGATACCAATATGAGAGTCAAGTAGACCAGGAAGCTTTCAAAAATATGCAAATAACCCCCAAACCCATGAGATTATTACATTTTAATAAATGTCTTTGAGCTATGATGTTGTGTGCCTAAATGTTTTATTCTTTTCCCCAGCCTACAAAATATCGGACTCTAGAAAGAAGATAAAATATATCTTAAGTCATAATGCCTATCTGTCAAAATATAATGTGTACTTTTTTTT
>NW_010589649.1:0-38914 GCF_000705375.1 Tinamus guttatus
AGATCTCACATCTGGAGATTGTCAATAGTTTTACTCGAACTCCTTGCTATATTACAAGACCAGCACAATGTGTAAGTGCAAGAGATACATTAATACACCACAGTATTACCTCATGGTATTTTCTATCATCCAAATTGTTCATATGTTCAAGCTACAATGTTGTGTTTAGTTAGTATTGTAAAATGTGCAAACTAATTACATTCAGAAAGCTAGCTTTGGCATTCATCTTCAGGAATGGTTTTAGTATGTTTAATAATGCTGACATTTTCATTATAGTTTTGGACTTTTCCAGTGTGAGGCATGTACGGTGCAGTAGGCCTGTGTGGAGAATTTGGCACTTGTACGATATATAGCAGTCAGGATTAAATAACAATAAGGGGTTCAGTGAGCTGCACTGCAGATCAGATGTCTGCATCAGTGCATGTGCAGAGATTAGAAGATGTGTGTGCTGATGAATAGGCAGTACCCAGAGTGCCTGTGCTCACTATCTTTGTGCGAGGCAAGTGATGAGAAAATGAGTATACGAGAGTATGTTTCTGAATTATAGGAAATATTTTATTAGGGCAGTAATAAATCTAGTAGGCTGAATTAAACATCCCTACATTTTTATGAAATATGTCATCTCTTTTGGATTGAGCTCAATTCCTCAATATTTATTCATCTTTCCATTATTTTATAATGATCTCATTATTATATTGTTTGGGTTAAAGCATTGTTTTATTGTTTGAATAATGTATCACTTAATTGCTGTTTGTCCTGTTGTTTCTAATTTCTCCCTTCGGAAGTAGTGTATAATACAATTTTCTTCAGTTTGGATTTTCTTGTTTGCCTTTCTCAAACTCTAAAAAATTGTGCTATAACCTTGATTTTTCAAGCACTTTATGAACAAAAGCACTGCAAAATGATTGGCAGAAGTTTTTTTTTTCCCTCAAGCTGTCTAGTCAAACTTTGTCTCCCTCATTCTGTCCCACAAGTAGTAGCAGCTGTATTTTTGAGATAAGCTGAAGTACAGTAAACTGCTGAACAGAAAAACTTCAGTGAAGAAGCCAGAAACCAAAGGATCAACCTGCTTTACGCCTTATCAGTACACTGCATTTGTCTTTATTTCATATATAGTAGAAACTGTATATAGAATGCCTAGTAGTAAATGAAGTTTAGCAGGTTATGTTTCTTTAATTCATAGATGGTCACTTTTTATATGAATACTTTTATAATTCAGGAGCAAGTTCACTTTTATGTGAAGACAAGAGGCTGAGTAAGCTGGATCATGAGTTCCCTGGCTAGATTAGTTAGGAGACTCTGTCCCAAAATCTGGCAGTGCCTTTGTAGCAGTGCTCCAACCACACACAGGCATGGTTATCTATAACCAGCCGTAACCTTTGGAGCACGGTAGGGTTTTCTTTCTTGTCCTCTTACAGCAGGAACTTACTGGGTGTCCCTGTGTGTTCAGGTGGTTAGTGAAGAACCCGACCCTAATGGCTGTGCAACATCCGAAAGGTTCACCTGCTTAGAGAGCCCTCAACCAGTAACTGCTCATGTCAAAGGCTTCATGTGGAGAGGAGAAGCTGTGCTGCTCTTCTTAACTCATTGTATGTGTTGTATCCGTGTCTGAGCCGATGTCCATGACTTTTAAGTGAGCGATCTCTTAAAGTTTTCAGCATCAATTATTTTCTGAGCAATGCGAAAAATATATCTTAAGGTCCTCATTATGTAAATGTTTAAAATTCTTTCATCAGTCTGGTTATTATTCCTGGATATTTTTAAAAGAGGGGTTTTTCCGTATGATTCATTTTCATGAACATATGGATCTATTTTGTGGCTTTGGGAGACACTGTCATCCAGATTTTCTCTGCATGTCTGAGAGTCAAAGGTTGGGGATGCTTTTATTATATGATTGACTATATATTTGGTAACTTAGTGCTGCAGAATAGGAATTTGCATTATACACCTCCACTTCACTTTCTGATTTATTCTTAATATTTTATTTTGTCTTGTTTTCATCCTGATATTTCTGGTTTTGTGACTATGCGATTAAATGACTAGAATGAGGCATGTGGTGTGTGTATAAATGCATCCTCACAAACTAACTCCCCTCTTCCTCCTCCGTATGTGGATTAAATCACAGCTTCCTTGTCATTGGTGATTTTTTGGGTAAAATGTTCATATTACAAATATCTACCAATTAAACAGGGATATCCTTGTGTCACTCAACCACAAAGCATCTTTCTTGATTAAAACTCGTTGGTTTTAGCAATTATGTTAGTTCTTATATTGCACATGCCTAATCACATGTGATAGAAGCTACACTGCTACACCTCACACTTTCTGCACAAAGAAATACATCGAATTTAGCGGTGAGTGGCCTTGGTTAAAGAAGTTACAACTTCAATATTTATCATTGGCCATAAGCTTTTATTGTTTTATTTCACAAAGTATGATCTGTTGTTTTCTTAATGTTTTTCAATAGGAACTCTAAGCTGTTAGAATGAATGAGCAGCTTTCTGCTAAGTGCCTGGAAGGTGCAAAATGCTTGACTGTGTCCTTGCCTCCTGCTTCAGCAGCTGTGATTCCACGCAAATGAGAGGAGTGTAGAATTCTGTAAAACCAACAATGTCATCATTAATTCTCATCAGAAACACAGCTGTGAACTTTGCTTGTTATTTTTACAAAAGCAACTGGGCAAAGAAAATTCCAGTGTGCAGGAAAGAGTTCCAAGCAACTGGGGTGCACTGGGCTTTGTGTGTAAGGCATTGACCTTGAAATTTGATCACACAGGCTTTTTGTAAATGAATCTTTCAGACCTTGTGAGTGACGTGAACTTTGGCTTTACGGGCAAAAGACAGACTTGGTTCCACTAGAGTCACCTGTATCCCAGATGCAGGATGAATTTGCATAGCTTTCTTTTGAAAAACATGAGACTTTTGGTGCTTTTGTATCTTTTGCTAGGAAAAATACTAGACTTTTATTTCCTGTTCTGTGCCTAAAGAAATTAGTGGAATTATCCTGACCTCAAATGAGTATTAGTTAACTTACAAGTTTCTCTTTTCTTTTATAAATTGTTTGTATTTCTACATGGACAACCTAATTATTTGTGGCCCTGGTGCAGAAAAGCATATAAGCTTCTGTTTAAGACTGAACTTTTATAGGAGATCTGGTGTCCTGTACTTCTCTCACTTGGCTTTTCCAGTCCTTCTGGAGGAGGAGGTGTAAGTAGAGGAACCTGCCCAGAGTGGTTTTGTCACCTGTCAGATGCCATCCTTAATTCCAGTTGCAAACACAGAGTGATCTCACTTACCAGACATGGGTTTCCCAGTGAAGGAGTGTGCAGAGGGAAGGTAACGCATCTGCTGCGTCACTGCATTTTCTATCTGTTGGCCCATCGTTTGCTTAGTTACTGAAACTTATTTGACTGTGGAAAGACCTTCCTGCTGTGTTTGCTTAGTTACTGAAACTTATTCTCATTTGACTGTGGAAAGACCTTCCTGCTGCTTTATAATTACATATAACCACTATATGCTTTTGAGTATATGGAAGACCTCTGCTTCTCAGTACAGGGACTAGCATGATACAAATGATAGCAATGAGGAATTGCGGCATTGCCCCACAGAAAACAAAGGAGTTTGGTTCTCCTACCTGTGTGTAAAACCTGCCCTGCTTCTAGTTTGGCAAGGCCATAAAATACACAGGCTTCACGTATCATAATAGAGGAGTTTTATCAGTCTGGCAGGAGCAGTATCACTGGTCCTGTTGTGTGTTTGCTGTGTGTGATATGCAAGCCTGAGGAAGAACTAAGAATTTTAATAAGCAGTCAAAGCTCCGGTTTAGCTTAATAGCTCAGTGTTACTGAAGAGTGACCTTCCTAGTTAGACAGAAAATGATTAATACTATCGTTTTTCATTTCTAATATTTTTGAGAATGACTGTCAAACGCTAAGTAGTATTAGTTGGTAAGCACTTGTTTTATCACAGTCTTAGCTGTTTCATTGTTGCATTGGTCAATGTAGATTTTCTGGTAATGTGTATTTTAATATTTCAAGGTTAAATTCATGTTCTTGTACTTATTGAAAGAACTTTTCCCCACAAAAACTAGAATGGGTGCAAACATTTTCAACTCCAAATAGAATGTTTTCCCTGGGGCAGTGCTGTTCACATTCTTCAAAAAGCAACCCCCCACCTTTCTTTTTGAATGCAAAAAGAAGAGCTGGAATCAGGTATCTCATTTCAAAACACCCTGCCATTAATTAGAAGATTTTTCTTTTTTCTTCTTCTTCTTTAAAAATGTGTTTTCAGTACTCCATAGAATATACGCCCACACTGACGAGCACAGCTGTAACCTGACATTCCCAGTGGAGCCTTTGCACTTGCCATGTGGCAACCAGCTCTGCCAGACACACAAAGCCCCCAGAGCTTTCTCATTTCTTGCTCTGACCTATCATGAAGAGACACTCAGATGTGGTGAAACCACCCGCACCCTTGCTCATTTATCTATACTCATATACAAAAAAAGCAATGACAATTTCACAGCTTTTAAAGATGGTGAGTGAGTATGAATCCTCTTGTGTATTGAAAGGTCAGAAATATTTAATGAGTGGTAGATGAGCATTTGTTTTCTTTCTCTTTTTAAAGAATTTATCAGTCTTGCCACTGTGAACTAAGATTCCATATTTTCAGTTCACATAATTGCAAATATTACCATTTTCCTTTCTTTTCCCTACCTACAAATTTTATATTTTTTGGTACCATTAAAGTTACTGTGCTGTAATTTCACAAAAAAAAAAAAAATCAAACAAGCAAAATCCATAGTTTCAAATGCATTAGACCTGGTATTTTTGGAGGTGTGTGTGAACTCAGTCTTTATATGACTGCATTTACCCGTACAGCATTTTTTTAATTAATTTTATCTTCAACTACAGGGTAACGAAAGCTAAGGCAGTGTGGCATCTTACAGATCTTGTTATTTAGAAGTATGTGTTGTTACAATTCTGTTCAAGCAAAATCCATAGTTTCAAATGCATTAGACCTGGTATTTTTGGAGGTGTGTGTGAACTCAGTCTTTATATGACTGCATTTACCCGTACAGCATTTTTTTAATTAATTTTATCTTCAACTACAGGGTAACGAAAGCTAAGGCAGTGTGGCATCTTACAGATCTTGTTATTTAGAAGTATGTGTTGTTACAATTCTGTTACTAAGAAAACTACTTAGAAAGAAGGCTACATTTACAGAAGAATCTGTATTTTTTTTCTTAACCTGGCTAATTGAATGTCTTCACAATAGAAAATATCTTTTTTTCTGTATCCTGTTACTCCCGATATAGCAGAACTTTCACTTCACCTATTAGGAAAGAATGTTTCTGCCCTCAGAATATATTACTGTTCAGACACACAGTGTACAGTCATACGTGTTGTCTGAAAGAATTTAGTATTCAGAGGTACCTGCTGCTCTTGAGGAATGGGGCCAATAAATAAGAATCACTTAGAAAGACGTCCTTGGAGCAAGTCGGGCAATATGGTCTGTCCTGCTTAACACACAGACTATTAGTTTGTCATTTCTTCTCAGCTTCTGGCAATTGCTGATTTCTCTGAATCTTCTTGGCTTGCATTGGGTGAGTTGCTGTTTTGGGGGCCTTTTGGCCCCTTAAGAACATGGGTCATATCGATCATGTGCTTGTGGTTTTTCTGTTTTTCTTCTTATTGGAGGGACATGTTACTTTTATTGGTGTTTCAACACTTGCAATCACTGTTTCATATGATGGAGAAACAAATCTGCATTTCCTCAGCTTATTCTTATTTATATTTCCTATTTGTCCAATAAATTATAGATTGTATTGGACTCATGACAGTTTGTAAGCTCTCGGGATGCTTAGTTACAAAGCTTTAAAACATATAGGGTATTATGGCCCCATCACGTTACACTGTATCTACTTCTTGGAAAATAAAAGCCAAAATGAGAGAGAGAGAGAAAAAAAAAAAAGTAAAATAAATGTGGGTTTATTTTTTTGTTAACAGAAAACAGCTGCAACCACATCAAGGCATTTTTGTCAACTCTGTTGGCTTTGCTGAAAATTAAAGCCATAACTTAGTAATAGTCAAGGAAGATAGTTGTATGAAACAAAATCTGTTAGATACTTAATAGCAAACAATTAAAAACACAAAATGGCATGTTTAAAAACTCTTTCTGAATGTTAAATAACGTAATTACTTGCAGAAATCCTGTGTCTTCTGCAGAGGCCAGAAAATGAAAGTCATATTCAGTATAATAGATCATAAATACCAGCTCAGGAATTTCTCATGTTTTTGCACATACGTACAGTGTATGCAAGCAAGAATTGTTTGTTTCTATAACCTAAGAACAACAAGTGATGATATGTGGAGTCACACGTTCTAGAAAATGGCTAAAAATTGATTTAACAAGATTTTAGAAATGAGAGAAAATGTGCATAGTGATGCATGTATAATGCAGTTGTTTTTTTTTTATCTACAAACAGAGCAGCTTAGATGAGTAAAATATTGAACTGGTCTTAAATTAGAGTTGAATTCTCTTCTGTTGATATCCTTGGAGTGGATTGACTTTAAATTCCAAGTGTGGTATCACTTTATATCATAAATTAGAGATTTTTACCATAGTTTAGTTCTCAAATCATTTTTTTAATTATGACTTTCCTTCTATACTTAACTTGTTAATTATTTTCATGGGGAAAAATAGTTGATTCTTGCCATTCAGTGACTATTAGTTTTTGTTGATTTACAAATGTCAGCTACACTAATTCCCTCTCTTCCCTATCCAAGAAAATGTAGACTTAATTACATATTTAATATGTGTCTCTTAGTTCTTAACAAGCAAAATTTCTTGCTTTGTAGATTTTTTGCTAAAAATTTCTGCCCTACCTCTTTTGGATATAAAGTCAGAGTTTAATTCAGTAGCAAGATAGCAGCATTTTGAAAGCAGTGAAACTTATCTGACAACATCCTTTAGCTATATAGGATATACACCAGTCAAATAAGCCATACAATCAAAGCCAAGATATACATTTTAGGGCAAGAGATACCAGAATGCTACAAACATTGATTGTAGTTAGAGGAGGTTGGGAAACATTTAGAGCTTCATTATGTTTTTAAAGTGTTTTCAGAAAAAAATAGCCCCATTTAAAACTAACTGATTTTCTGATAACAGGGAATATTATCTATAGATGACTTCAAGAGTTTCCAAGATTTTAGAATACTAGGCCTCTATTTTCTTTTGTTTTATTTCAGCACTGGGAGATGAAAGCTAGTTCCTTGTTCTTCCTGCTTCTGTTTAGTTTCTCAAATTCAACGGCATCATGACATGATGAACATCCTCATTATATCCCATGCCCTACATTATATCCCAGTGCAACACCATGCAAAAACTCTAGAGCTCTGAGAAATGCAGTTTAGTGTTGATGTTATCAAATGAGAGAAAAAAACAATGTATTTTAATTTTCTATTTTTTCTACTACTTTAACCACTGGCCACCTTCTAGGGTCAGCAGGGTGTGACCTCAGCCAAGTGCAGTCTTCTGCCCCCAGAGTATGCACAAAATTCTGGAAAATGATTCCCTGAGCCTCGCGATGGTTCTGATGTTGTGGTTGTGATGGCTCCTGGCATCACAAGCTTAATTTTCCTTTCAGTCAGTGATGTTACCAGCTGCTCACCAACACCCTCTCTCATTATTTTCTTGGTTTTCTCATGTTCCTTGCCTAGAAACTTTTGTCCCTTCTGCTTCTCATCGAATAGTAGCAGCTACAGAAAACTGATGATCAGACCTTTTCATTTTTCCATATACAAATAGTGGAAAAAAATAGAGAAGGGAAAATGTAGCTAACAGGAGGCAGGCTGGCAGATGGAGCGTAAGCAAAAGATTTTCTCGTGTGGCTCGGGAATCCTGTTTCTGCCTTTGTAAAGAATTATTTCCTGAAACAATACAGATTTCCCCAAACCCACCCAAACTGAACTGAGCACAATACCACCAGATGGTGAATCATGAGTGCAGCACAAGAAGCTCTTAATTTCTGTATCCTTTATTCAGCTCTTTGTCTTTAATGTCATCCAATACACGCAAGTTGCTGTCCTCTCCAGAAGCAACTTCACTATGAAGGCATCTTCATGAGCTGTTCTAGTTAAAGTTTCTCTTGTCAACTTCTGAAATTAGCCTTGCAGAGGAAATCATCTCACCATGTCTTTAAACGCAAACAAGCAAGCACTGAAATCCTAGCATAACATGCTGGGCACTTAGGAATATCTTTGTGGAATTGATTGCATGGCTCTCATAAGGCCATCATATCCCCATAATGTAACTTAGCTAGCTAACCAGTTATGGGTACTACGAATGAATTTCCTAATGCAAAACAACTTTGTTCTAATGGTTTTGAAACCTGCAAGAAGCTTTTTGGCATGACAGGACATCTGTGGCTTTGTAGGCAGCACGTAGCGGCACCACGAGGACTGCTCACAGGTGAGGGCTGGGGCCTGGCTGTGCACAGGGGAGGCCTTGCAGGCCGCGGGGCACGCTGAGCTGCGCCGCTCGCAGTATCGCGGAGCTGCAAGGCACTTCTAGCAACTGTTGGCCAGTCACGAATAACGAAGACTTGCCAAAAAACCTCGCTGTGACGGTATGTCCAAAGCTAGGGTGTTATTTCAAGAGATTCAGGAACTTCTGAAATGGAGCATTTTACCAGCAAGAAAAGCAGCTACATGGGAACTGATTATTAGATTTTTACTGAAATGCAGGGCTGTAACTAAGCTAACTTTATTTGCTTGAAATAATTCATTTCAATGCTTTAAAGCACCATAAAACTGTTCATTGTAATACTTTCAGCAGAAAAATATAAATCTAAAAATGTATGTAGAAATATAATCAAAATAAAATTTTCTCTCTGCTTCATGAGTCCTTAAGTAGTCCTGGCTTTCTAGTGTTTCTTCATTTACAATGTGCCATTTTATCATCATTTACTAGAATTGCCAATAATTATCCTGAATTATTAGCTTTCTCCACATGTTTTTATCTGGTTTTGGTTCCTGTGTGAGAATAGAAAACAATCCTAAAGCTTTGAACTTGCAAGCCCAGAGTCACAGCAGGTCTGTCCGTAGCTAAGTGCAAGTTTGCATTCCTACCCCATGCAGTAAGATTTTTTTCTATAGACACATGTCACAGAGGAATTCAGCAGAGAACAAGAAACGTTAAGGCGGAGAAGGGCCACAAGTGTATGAAAAACTAGCCACAGATAAACAGAAAAGGTCATTAGCAGACTCCTAATTTCCTGGCTAGGAATTCATTTTTTGGATCGTTAACAGTAAAAAAAAAACCTTGGAAAGGAATAAGACTCAGCGTCCTATTAAAAATTAGCCAAAACTATTAAAAGGTTTTCCAATTTCTAATGGGAACCAGACCTAATGGCTCATTTTCCTTTGTCTAGAAGGCTGTTTCTGCATTTCTACTACGTTAATTTTATGTCCTGTGGCTTTAAAGATGTATCCTTAAGGACTTTTTTTTCTGCATAGAAGTTGTAAATTATTTGCAGCGAGGACAATGAAAGCTCAGAAGTAGAATCTAGTGTCATTGTAAACCATTACTGTTGATTCCAAGTTTTGCTTTCAACTATTAACTAACTATGAGAAATTATTTGGAGCAATTGTGTATGAATGTTTACTTTGGAAACTCTTAACACAATTACTGTATTATGGGACCCCAGGTGTTTTAACGCTGTTTTGGTTGCAAATGCACAGCTGATTTTGGTGTGAGCTGCTTGTCCTTTATTTTGCTTAGGAGTTGCATGTTTCCCTGAACTCAGTTTCCCGATTTCAACAACAGTCTGTCTGCTTTCATGTCAATATAAGTTTCTTGCTCCTGGTTACCAATGGATGACTCAGGGACATTTAAGAGATATGTTTTCTTCTGCATGTTTTTCCTTAACTCTAAAATGACTTTGGCACAGGATAATGGCAAACAGTAAGCCCTTGTTATTTTAAAACATAATTTTGCTTGAGAGGTATGTTAAATCCTTTCTCCATACTTCATTGCAAGCACGTCTTATAAATGATCCAAAAGAAGGAAGAGACAAAGATGGTACGAAAATAAACAGTATTTTACCTCACCTGCTTTGTCTGCAGGCCTGCCACTGGGGAAGAAGATGTGCCTACAGGTTGCCAGACACATTCAAACTCTATGGCTGTTACAGTCATTCCCCTCCCTGTTGACCTTAGGCCCTAAGTCTCCCCACCTGGCTCCCTGGCAATAATCAAAGTAATTAGCCTCTGCACCTAGGAGTTAATTGGCAATACCAGCCCTATGACTTTCCTCAGAAAAGGAAAAAGGAAACATGGAGGTGGAAAAGCGTATTGCAGTTTAGGTGGTGGGAAAAAGGAATAAAGGGGGAAAAGATAGGCAGGACAAGATGATCTTCCTCAGTGCGCTCATTTTTCACTTGTTCATTCACACCAGATGCTGAATTCCTTTTGCTAATCAGTGAATTGTCCTGTCATTAACATAAAATTAACTCCATTTGGTCTTGGCTAAGAGCTTCAAGACATGTAAGTATGGAACCAGACGCTCAAAAAACATGTGGAACACTATATGTGGTTTTCCACATGTGAGAATCCTCTCTGGTATACATATAGTTGTGGTTACATAGCATAATATTCTGCTCTGTGAATATACTTACCCTAGCTGTAGCTGTGCTCTCAGAAGGAGCGTTCCTGTATTGCTGTGGTGCTCCACCTGGGTTAATATAGTTGGCTTCTTCCAGTGAGCATGTTCTAACAGCAGGCACTTGCAAACACTTGTGACTCTGCAAGGTAAAACACTACAGGAAGAAATGTAAGTGATTCAGCATGGGCTAATAGATTAGGCTTAGAGGGCAAGTTTGGAAATTTAGTTATAGCATCAAAATTACATACATTGATGTCAAGATTAGTTGAGTCTGTCTAGTTACCGTATTTTTTGTTAATCTAAATGAGGGCCCCTATGCACCATCAGAGTCTGCTAAGGACTTGTGCTTGTTTAAAAGCAATAAACATCTCAGTGTCTTTAGCACAATTATCTTCTGCTGTACTCTTTGCAAGGGAACTTAGTGTCGTTGGGAATGATACTCATGTGCAGGCGGAGAACAATTAAAAAAAGCTGAATGCATCAGTATATCTCAGTTTAAGTTTATCAAATAATGCCTATGCTGTAAAGTAATTGGGATGTAATAGTTGCTGTTAAGTACCATTGATGTCTGAACATTTAAATACAGAATGGTGACTTGAAAGTGACCTTGAATGTCTATCTAATTCATTTTGTAGTGTCAGTTTATAATTTTTAATACCCAGAGCAAGTCTAACAATGGAAAAATAGTTTCTTCCTGACTGAAGAATTTCCCCATTCATTAATATGAATAGTTTTCAGATGTAATTCATACACCCTGGGCTGCTCAGGCTACAGTCTCCTCAAGTCATATACATCAAACAGCATCATATCTCTTCTGTAGTTCTATAAGGAAAAAATGAAATCATGGAATTGATGTTGATATTTCCTTTAATACTGCATCTAGGTCCCACCCTAATGTAGATAGTCATCATGCAATGAATAAAATCATTATGTGATAAAAATCCCTGCAAGCTTAGGGATTCATCAAATTGTCACCTACTCCACTGAAGCCTGGGCAGAACCAAAGTTTTAATTTTTTTAGAAAGGAAAATATTTGATACCTTTTCAGTAAATGTTGCATGCTATCTATAGTATTTATTTTATATATATATATATATATTATTTATAAAGATACAACTGTATCTTTATAATTCACATTTTGTGAGCAAATTATACATCCAAAATATGTCTGGTATTTTTGTCATTGACAGTTTTAAATTGTATAAATTGTTAGGGAGTACTAAGAAACATTAAGGATTGTAAAGACTAACTTCTCTTTGCAAATTCATTCTAAGGAAAATGCCCTTTTCTGTTTTTTTTTTTTTTTTTGACATTAGTTGGTAATGTTAGTCATTGTCTTTAATATCAGCTTTTAAGAAATGTCCAGGAATCCTCCAAAAAATGATTAGCATTTGCTATCGTCTGAATAAGAGAGTGACTGAAAGGCGGGAGCCGACATCTATCTGAGCAACAGCCGCTCTCGTGAGCGGTAGGATTGTAGCGCAGAGGGCGGGGGTTTCTTCGGTGCCGCGCCGTGGGGCGCGCTCTGTGCCACAGGCCCGTGGAGGGTAGCGGATGTGCCGTGGGTCCAGGGCTGGGAGCAGCGGTGTGACATTCTGCGAGCGCAGCTAGAGGTGCCTGAGCAAGGCGTGACAACCTCTGTGTGCTGCTTGCTGGTGCTGTCCAGATCCACTCCTGACCCTAGCTGTATCGCCCTCCTGGCTTAAAGTCTTCTAGCAATGTTCAAGTTGGGTTTAAGAAACTAAGATCCCAAAGTGCATGTGTGCGTGTTTACACAACATATCCATACATGAGAAAATATGTCCTTGGATAATTAAAACATCAGGATATCTTGTGGGAAATTCTAAGGGAGAGGCTTCTTTCTGACCTCTCAGTGTGTATAACCTACCTAGAACCCAGTGGAGATGTTGCAGAAACGGTAGAATTATCCATCTGATGCTTAAATTCAGCTTGAAATCAAACCCACTAATAACAGTTTAAGAGTTCTGCCAGTGCTGTTCTCTCTCTCGAAGTATTTTATGGTGCTACTTTTCATTAATTATATTTTGACAGAAAGAAATTCTTGCCCTATTTTTTTCAGACTGAAGAACAAATGAGCCTCTCTGAAGAGCAGCTTAAGACCCTTCTGGAAGAATGTGTGCCGTCCCTGAGAACAATGAGCAACGTTGCCATGCCAAAATCTCAGGAATTTCTTTCTCGTGGATTAAGTCCGCCTTGTTACACAAGTCAAGATTCCACTCTTCACTCCCCATCTACTCTTTCCAAAATGTTAGTTGAAGACCATATTGTAGGGATGTTAAGAGCCCAGGAAAAGGCTGAACTTGAAGACAAAAGCTTATGCACAAATGCAGAGATTGAAATCCCTGGCTACTATCTTAGCAAAGCATTGGTTGATAGTCCTTTATCAAAGGATTCACTGGCCCAAACAGAGGAACCTGATGACCTAGAAGGTTTACCAAAGACGGGACATGAGAGTGTTACTGAAGGTTACTTTATGTCAAGAGTGCTCAGCACAACAAAGCTGAAGAAACCTGCTTTCTTGGGCGAGCCATTATGTTGCATCGGCGCTAACAAAGAGGCGGCCCGCGAGGCCGACATTCTCAGCATACCACTGCAAAGCCAGGGAGGTGAGACGCTGAGCAGCACCGCGGCGTGGGCTGCTGATCGCAGTGAAAAACCACACAGGCGCTCGCCAAAGGTATGCGCTAAGACATGCTCGTTACTATCACAGGGCAAGCATGTACTTTCTTATATATATATATATATATAAAGCCAGAAACAATAAGCACAAAATAACACTATGTTTATCAAAATCCCTGCCTTGACATAATTGGTTGTGAGACTAGAACCATTATGAAACAAAATATTGATGGTGATTAGTTCTGGGAGCTGGAAAAGCCTGTTGACTACACATATGGAATATCTTTTTGATAACAGAAAATTATGTTTTCTCCTTTGCAGAGAACAAATAGTCTCCTGATAGTTGGAATGACAATTCACACAGAAATCCAACATTTCTTGAATGTTTTTAAGGGGGTAAACTCCGTAGTATAGAAACAAACATAATGTAGCTATATTGCAAAATTATAGATTGTTTTCAGGGATTTCAAACTTGATACCAAAATGATTAAATATTGCAAAATTTCTGTAAATTATTTTTCATTCAGTAAAGGAGAAGTAGACTTTATCTAGTGAAAAAATAAGTTCAGCCTGTTTGATGCTATAACAAGTTTTGGATATGTCTCTATTCTTTAATATCTTTTATTAAATGTAATTATATAGTAATTTTGTTAATAGATCTTCATTTACATTTTTAGCCACTTCTCTTTCTGGAAAACAAACTGTTTAAATAACCCAGACTTTAGCAAGTGCTTCTGCATCTTTAATTTCTTTCATAAAAATGGCGACAGAATGAAGAGATTTACAATTAGAGTGCTATAGTTTAATTGTAATAGGCATGAATCTCTTTTTCAGTTTGTCAAGATCTTTTGTTATACAGGTAGCCTCCCCCGAATTTGGAGAAACACCCCTGAATACAGGTAGCCTCCCCCAAATTTCTGCACACTCACTGGTATTTTAGAAGAGCATCTTAATGTCTCTCTACTGCATTAGAAGTCCACTGTTCAGATCTCTGCTGCTCCTTGCACTGCTCATACTCAACCTTTCTCCTGAGAAGGAAATGATGGTGACTGTTTTCAAGGTGACCCAGCCTGTGAGAAGGCAGGAAGGCACTAGCATGGCAGGCAAGCCTGGTTCCCAGGCTTACCTGCTAGTCATAATATTTGTCCAAATTGAGGCTGTAGTCAGAGTGCAAACCTGCAGAAAGGCAGTTTGGGGCCATAGGTTGGTTATCAGCTAGATTTACATGAGAGTCCCGCTCTTCGCATGGGTGCTCGTGCCAGAAGCGCCCTGCGCAGATGAGAGGCCCGGCGCCGTGGCGGAGCTGGCATCCGCCGGGGCAGCGGGACCTACTGCAGCAATAAAATGCTACCTGTTCATTATCCCTCTGGCTTCCTGAGCACAACGGGGAGGAAAACGGAACTTTAACATGTGCCCTTAACATCATCTCAAGTTCTCTTTCACCTAGTTTGAACAGAAGTGGTTCTGTCAGAGCCACCTTCTGCCAACCTGGGTTTTGTTCTCTCCCTACTGGTGTATTTTAAGGTGGGGTGCATTAGTTGAAGCCGAACATGCTCTGTAACCTGTGGTGTGACCTGCTTGGGTAACTGTTGGGACCTGTTGGGGTAGAGGGAGTTGATATGTGGTAATTTTATTGCACAAGAGAGAAAAGGAAATTGCAACCAACCACACTGCTGTTAAGCAATTTTCTGTACATCCATACCCGCGTTTTCACGTATCTCATGGTAAAGATTTTAAGAGCCTGTAAAGTGACTAGTGTTATGTTTATCAGCTAATCTAAAGGTCTTTTGAGTCATAACCATGCATTGAGACAGGGCAATACAATGTGGTGTTTTGATTACTTCAGTAGCAGTGGAGTAATGTTCAACCGTATAGACCTCAAATCCGTACAGTTAATTGTACATCTTGATTTAGCAGTCATTTAGCTACCCCAAATATATATATATATTTTGGAAGTGCCTTGAGTTTTTTGAACTCTCTAAATAGCTTCTTTTTTACTTAAAAAAAAAAAAAGTACAAGGAAAATTCTTCACAGATGTCACTTTTACATAAGGCGAAATAAAAAGAAATGCAAAATTTTGAGTTTTAACTTACTACATTATGGATAATTGCAGAATATTTGTCACTAATTTTTATTTTAAAGTAATTAATTTATAGGATTCAGTTAAGGTTTACTAATAAACTAAAACATATGTCTAAAATTACCATTTAAATAATTACTTAATTAAATACTTATTATTTAAGTACATTTAAATTAATATATAGCTTGATTTTATACCTTGCTACATCTGGTTTACACTTTGTGCAATGCAACTCTGTGTTAGCAAAAATGGTATTTGTATAGATCTGAGTTAGCAGAATTTCTTCTTTCAGTTACTATAGTAGTGTAGCCTGTAATATAGTTTTACTGTAATAGCTTAAAATGCATGCATATATCTTAAGGAAAACATTCTTATTAATGTAATTAAAAATGCATGTAAATTTTAATCACAAATTCTATATATATATTAAGCAAACTTTATGTGCCTGCAGAGATAAATGATTCCTGTTTCTCTGAACAAAAATAATAATTTGTACCAGGGCCATATATATGCAAATACATGATGTTTACTGAGATAACTTATCCAGGCTTACCCAAATACATATATCAAAAAGTCATTTTGCAGCTGCATGAGCCAATTGCTAATTGTTTCCAGCCTTTTTAATTTTTTTTCAATTTTTTTGCTCTACTAAGTTTAAGCGGGTGATTATCGCAATCTGTTGTTGCTTTTCTCCTACTACTTGCAAACAGCAATATGCTTTCAGCAATTCAGTGTATGACTCTTTCTTTCCTACAGATGAGCTGAACATGGAAGTTTGGGAGTGATTACATGCTGCTTTGCACAGCTCTTTTGCTAAAACTGCAGTTAAGTCTACGGCAATGGCATTACACTGATAAGTATCACCTCAGACACACTGAAAGCAATTAATTATCCTTATGGCAAATTTTTCCATTATATAATTTATTCTAAAAAGAAAAAAATATATATTATTATATATAGATGCAGTTGATACACAAAATAAAAACTCTTGTATCATTAAATTTCCTGGGAGTATTCTGTCTAATAAATAAACATATGCATGTGTATGTGTAGCTGTTTAGCTACACGCAGATATTCACATGCATGTCTTTATTTATCAAAAATCTAAAACTTGTAAAGTTTCATTTTTATTGATGAGGTTTTATTAGCATGAATGTGTTGTATGTATGTAACGGTTTTATTTGTTTTACCTTACGTAAAATGTATGATTTTCATGAAATTAGCCCCAGCTGGAGAGCTCGGTGATCCCAGGAGAGTGTGCAGGAGCTGGAGGCTGGTTGCACCATGGAGCGGTCGGCCCAGCTCAGGGCAATCCCTGGATACACACTGGTTTGCCTAAAGCAAAAGACTTCTCCAAGCCCCTTGCTGCATCTGAACCAGTCTCCTCTGCTCTGGGATCCTGCAGTACCATTTGGTCCCCTACTTTTTGTTTTTGTGCCCTTTACCTAACATTTCTCTTGAATATTCTGCATACTTGTTGAATTGTTTTTCAGTTTTTCATTGTATGCCCTGTAGTGTGAGAATAAGAAGAAATTATTAAAAAATAAGATTCTCTGAAAATTTAGGGGAGGAGATATTGTAACAAAGATATCTTGATAGATTTCTCCGTATAAAAGCTCTCTTTTGACATAAGTTAAAAAGACAAATTATTTCTCAGATACCACAGTAGCTATTTAACATTCGAACAGAAGAGATGTATGGATATAATGTAAAGTCATGGATTATGGCATAGGGTATCTGAATTTTTCACTAAAAAGTGTCGAAGGGACATTAATTTTGTCATATCTATTGCTATTTTTGTTTATTTTTTCTAATATTTTTAGAGAATGTTGTTTTGTTGTTGTTGTTTCTTTTTAGAAACAACTGTTTTGCTTTTAGAAATGTTTTTTTGCAACAACGACAAGAAACAGGAACGAATGCTGGACTTTCTGCACTGTCCCACGGCCCCGTGAGAAAAGATTAGTGTAAGCAGATTGCACAGAGCTCTGTGAATCTACTCAACTAAATGTAATTCTTATGGTCGTTCAACATTATAAGCCTATGTCATAATTTCTCTTCTATATCATAAATATAATCAAAGCAATACTGACAAGTTTCTTTTTTTTTTTTTCCCCTTTGTTATTTGCTGTGATAATCATGATAATCATACAGGGTTGTTCAGTTTGACTGCAGTATTTCCACAATGTTTGCACCTGGCACACATGTAGCTTTATGGGTTCCTTCTTAAAAATAGTGTTGAAGAGCTAGGATAGCTGGTGAACTAAACCTTTTCTGTTCCAAGAATTTGGAATATTTACAATATAAGGAGAAGTAATAATTCATTGTTACTTTTCTGTATATTTTTGTTGTCTTCTTAAATCTTTGACTGTTATGAAAAAAACTTTTTTAGCATCTTTGACAGAGAGCTTTGACAGTGACTAGGCCTTAAAACCTTCCTGATTTTTTTTTTTCTTTTTGTTCTCATCTGGTATTTCTGAAATATGCATATAGCTCTTTATGACTGGATTTGGAGTCTAGTAATAAAAAGAAGTCCATTACTTGCCTTCCAGTCTTGGGAAGTGCTGAGTACCCCGTGCACCAGTTGTTTCCCTGCAAATTACTGCTACTTGACACACATAAAATGCTGCTCCAGAGACTCCTAGGATGGATACCCAAACTCAGGGATTGTGTTGAAAATTACTGACCTAATTATTTATCTGTGCTTGGTTTCTTCTGCATTATGCTAACTCAGAGATTCTTTGGGAGGTTTTTATTTCTTGCCTGACATAACAGGTGACCAATTCAAATACTGAGTTTTTTTTTTTTTAAAGTTTTAAGTAAAACTGGAGAAAATAATTTTATTTGACAAAACACATTTCTTGATATAAGGTCCATTGAAAGGGAGACAAAAGACAGTGATTTGCTGAAACATTCCCAGTAGCAGGGGAAAAGGAAAGCTGAGCCAAGGAGAATTCCTGTTGTTGTTGGGTTTTTGGTTGTTTTTGCAGTGTGTCTCTGTTGTGACCTACAATAACCCCCTCCTAGGGCTCGCTCCCAACCAGACTGCCAGCTGGACAGCAATGGAGTGACTGGTATCCTGTGCAGTGATGCAACAGGGAGAACTAGGATATTTAAATGAATTTTCATGTGCAACCTAACGCAGGATTTGGAAACAGATTTTGCAAATCAAGGTCTTTGTTCAGCGTAAGTGCTGTTTTGCAAAAGATTCTGTCCACTAGCTTTTTTACATTTTCTAGCTGTGTTCATCCCACAACATAGCAGAGCAAATTAGACTGATTTTAAGGCTACCCCTGGGCTTTGAGATTTGTCTTATATCATGGAAACACAAATCTGTGTGTAGTTTTATACTGTCTTGTGCTCCTTGTCTTATTTCCCAGTGCCCTGTTACAGCACAGGGTGAATTATTTTGTACTAAAAATATATTACATGTGAAAGGAAAATACCCATGAAGATCTAAGACTTTGGTGCATCTAATTTCTGTGCAAGAAACAACCAAACCATTTGGCATCGCCACTGAGGCTCTTTACCACATAAATCTAGTGCTAGAGTTGGTGGTGGCCAGGGCTCAGCTGCTGACTCTGATTTCCTGTAGCGGGCAAGTTCCAGTTCTGCTCTGTTGGCCCTTTTAAATAACAAAGCTCATAGTGTTTTCCTCTGGAATAGGAAAAAAAAGGGTGATTATCTGAATCATTTTCATGACCTGCTGATAAATTGTTTAGTACTTTAGGATAATACGATTAACAGAGCACTCTGTGTGTGTATATGTGCGTGTGTATGTGTTTATATATATAAATGTGTATATATGTATATAAATGTGTATAAAGAATGTGTATTTGGGTATGATATTTAAAATCCATACAGTATTGAGTTTAGTATACCATACATAAAAATTCTGAGCAGATCTACAGCGTAAATTGTGCAGATTTATAGCAATTGGAGACTCTTCCCCATTTTAAAAGAGAAATGACAGACTAAATTTCCTGTTTAAAAAAACTGTTTACTAGAGACAGTGATGATAAAAGAGGTGAAGTTATGGTTAATACAGCATTTTATTCTTATAAATGCAATGTTCAAGTTTAAGTTAAAAGTAATTATAACAGGGGTAAAAAAAAAAAAAGAAGGCTTTATGATTAAGAAAAGAGGAAAAAGACATGCAAAAATCTGCAATCGAAAATCAGTTTTCAAGGACAGACTCTGGTTTTACCTGCTTTGTGGGGCTCTAGCGCATGTGTTCCCTCTCATTCCCTCAGCAGGACTCCTGTACAGTCTCTGTACACTCGGGGCACAGATTAAGAACAGACCATGCAAAAATTTTTTACTGCAGAGATCAGAGAGGAAATAGTTGCTTTCTTACAAGCTTTACTAAAACAGGCCATCAAGGAGCAAGGACTAATCTAGAAGTATGACAAAGAATGTCAGTGATTCATGTGCTAGAAAGGATGTAGTCACCTTCCCGCCCAGGAGGAGTACACAAGAGGCTTATTTTCAGCTGAATTTCTGTCATCTCAGTAATGATCAGAATTTTTGCATTATCAAAAAAAAAAAACCCTCTCAGGTAAAATTTCAGAAAATAATATGAGAATGTGGTTATTCTTTTTCTTTCCCTTCTTTGAATGATTTTCTAGTCGGAGCTTTAAATAAAATCTATTTCACTTTTTAGGTGCAAAATCTTTTAAGTTCTTTAAATTTCAAAGAATGTTTCCTGTGGCAACTGCCCCAAAGAGCACCACTTCTGAGAATGTTGCAGTTTTAAGGACAGACACAGAAAACAAGATGGGTTGGCAGATACTCGGGAAGTTGTTAAATTAAGAAGGTTTTTAAAATCTAGCAGAAAATAGCAACTGTGAATTTTTATGTCCTCAGCAGATTTATTTGTTGAGAAATAATTGCTCTTTTATTTGAAGCTAGATTTAAAGGTCAGGAAAAGTGCTTCCTTTCTAAATAGAATGTGAGCGCTTGAATGCTACCAAAGCTATAACCTACAGTTATCCAATTATACGTTTCATTGAGGGATTGGCTGGGATCCAGGTGCACTGGTCGGAATAAAAGACTCCCTGTCATTACTTAAGTCTGTGTGAAATAGTTCACTGCTTGTAGTTGAATCTGCTGTATCCTTTCATTTTTTCTTTTTTTTTTAAAGCAAACTGGAATGCTCACAGAGAAATGACAAAGTAATTGAACTTGATCTCGATTTGCAGGCAGGTAATCTGGATTTAGAACATTTTTTCCATCACTTTTTTTTTTAATCTTGTAGAAACACATCTGGAATACATCTGAATCTGGAGTAAAGACTAAGAAAGATCTTGCTGATGCTTTAGGAATCTTCTCTCTCTTATAATCTGAGCAATCCTTTCTAAGGTGAATTTATGCTGAAAATCAACCAATTACTAGTTTACAGACTTTGTTATAAAATTATAGTGATATCAATAGTCATGTGCATTATTGCCATTGAGATGCTGACCTTGCGACAGTTATTTCAGTCTTGATCTCAATAGGTTAGGTCTCTGTAGGCTAAGCTATACATGTTGAACATAGGTTTACTGGAATGAGAACTTAAGCAACTGTATTTACATGGGCTTTGAGAAGGACACAGTATCATAAGAAAACGTTGCACTTGTGATTCTCTCTCTGCAGTACCATTAAGCTGAAAGGCTAAATTATCCCCAAGGCTGGCCTAGCACCCTTGACACCAGAAGCAGCATGTGGTAGGTGGTGTGTTGACGTGTCCCTCTGATGAGACTGCAGGGAGCTGGGAACAGGATACTTCCCATGGACTACATGTATGGAGTTAGCAGCTCTTGTAGAGTGTAGCTGCTTTCCATGTCCTTCCTGCTCAGTCAGGAAGTTTTCAGTTTGGGTAAGTGTGGGCTTTCCTTTCCTCATCTATAGCCCTTTCTTGTGTCCCACTGCAGTCTCCAAGGGACAGCACGTGGAGTTAACCTATCGGTTAACACAAGACAGATGGCTTGCCTTTATTACTCTAAGCCATGTATCATCGCCAATTCAGATGCTACGCTGATATATGCTGTGTAAATGGATATAATAAATTAGTGTGAAAGTTTGGCTTGGGCTCAAACAAGATCATTGGAATGGACTGCCAAGGGTATCTTCCCCCACATCAATGGCAATTAGGAACTGCATATATTGCTGCCAAATCATGGGTAGCATTCTTCCTTTCTCTTGGGCAGATGCTGCTCTTTGATGGATTGCACCTGTGCTATTCTTTTTCATGTACCGAGACTTGTCTTTTTTAAACTTATGATTTTGTATGTATAAATACATGCATATATGTATGTACACATGCACATATGTTCATAGAACTGACTGGCATTTTGAATCCAGATTATTTAACACTTGCTGCAAATATGGTGGAGATAGATAGATACCTCTTCAGGCAGGAACTCTCTCTGCTTTTCACGGTTGTGCCCCGTGGTGGCCCTCGGAGGCAGAGTGTAGGAGGCACCGCTGTAGAGGAGCTGGGGCAGCAGCCCTGCGTGGGGTGGAGAGGGTTACCCTGGCACTGCAGCCGCGCAGCAGCCTCTCCCCACGCCAGTGAAGTGAAGCAGCTCAGGAGCCTTTTGCTATTTTTCAACCTGTTCTCATTTGGATAATATAAGGTGTAGAGGATTGTCTTCAGAATATTAGGGACAGAAAAATAACGAAAAAAATCCTGCCAGAACAGGACTCGGCGTTCTCTTTGCAGTCAGTCACCCTCACAATAAACAAGGTATTTTTGCCCCGGTGATTGCAAGGCGAGGCAGAACCAGCCTCTGTTGTGGTTGATCTCTTGAAACGCTATGTACTCATTGCCTCTCAGCTGCTCTTAGAGCAGCTCTGATTCTCGTGGGTTCTGAGAAGTGATCCTTTAATCAGGGCTTGGATTCGGCCATCTCCAGAGGTCCCTTCCAACCTCAGCTATTCGGTGCTTCTGTAATTACCACAACAAAAAGAACAAAACCAAAGTCTCTTCTCTCCACTGTGCTGCCGGAACCCGAACTACTCTTTAGCCGGTCACCCTCCTGTCCCCCTTGCTCCAGACAGCTCCTCTTCAGCACCTCCCTGGGCCGCTGCGGCCTGCGGAGCCTGGAGCCTCCGGGTGCTCCTCACCCCAGCCCGGCCTGCATTGCTGGGTCCTGTGAAAGGGAGAGCTGAGGCACGGAAGGAACTGCTCTTTGTATGTGCAGGGGTTCCCTTTCCCCGAGGTTAGCATGGCCCATTCTTCCCCTTTTTTCTTTTAAAGGCAGAGCTTTCCTGTAATCAGCGGAGCAAGGCAGCCCCATTGTAATTTTCAGAACGTAGCAAGGCTCTGCAGATAGAGATCCGACTGAGCTTCCACTTTCTGTTCATGTGAGCCCTAGCTAAGTAAGACGACATACTTGCTGGCCCTTTCATGCAGCTAAAAGGGCTGCGAGCGTTGTGGTGTCATTTGTCGTTTCTCGTGAACAAGCCAAAAGGAGGCAGAATGGTTCTGCACTGAAAGATTGCTAGGTAGGAGCATCATTAGAAAAGGATGCTCTACACAAAGAAAATCTTTCTTTGAAGCTAAGTTGGCCTGATCATGCTCGTGGTCCAGGCATTCAGCAGCTCGGGCTGCTACCAGAGAAGTGATCAGAGCTGCATAATTGATGATTTGTGCTCTTACAAGCTCTTTCAACTCCCTGAGCTACATCTTTGTGAAGCTGTAGAAGGCTTTAATATATGTAGCATACATGTGAATGTAAGTTTATAAATATATCTACCTTATTTTGATAATGAAGAGGGAGATCAAGCTGTATTTATAGAGCACCAAATACTCCAGAAAAAGAAAAATATAACTAAAATATAACTGTTATTTCAGTTCCTTGGCAGCTACGTCAAATGGGGCAGGTCAAAATGGGGAAATAAAATCAATTGTGTAAAGCTTCCTTAAATTTATACCAGTGTAGAATTTGCTTCAGGAGAAAGAGATAAAAAAATGAAGTATGTATTTCTGCAAGACTCCTTAACTTTGCTCCTGGCAGCAGATATGTAGCACTCTTCATCTGGCATCTGGCTTTGCTGAAGAGCTCAGGCCACAACTGAAGCCCTAAGTAAAGACTGAAGAACTAGTGACACTGCTCTTATTTTAGGCAGTGTGTTCCAGCAATTAATTTAGTGCCACATCATCAGCTTTGCAATTACTCTACCCATAGATATTGACAAGTAACTATGAAGGCCTGGCTGGGAATGATTAAAATTCCTCAAGTTCTTTTGCCCTGTGGCTTTATGAAGGGCAGGGAGGCTGCTTCTGCACTTACACGAAGCCTCAGTGATAACTTCAGCATCAAAGCCCTTGATGGTTCATGTTCCCTAGCTGCAGGAGGGGCAGTTAGACATGGGATGAAATCTCACTTTGACCCAGCCTCTTTCTAGTTCTAGGATAATCATTGTTTCTACATAAAGAGTGTAGAGATATCATCTTTTGAAGGTTGGTTTGGTATGAATAACAGAGCTGTGTATTGTCATAGTTCCATGCAGCACTAATATGCTAAATAATGAATAAGACTAGATGAAGAAGCTATAAATATAAATGGCCAGGGTGGTTTATTGTTCCTGGTATGTAAGAAGCTTTATTGTACAACTTACATAGCTTTAAAATGGAAAATGGTTAAAAGTGTTTACAAAAAAAAGCATGTTCTTAGAAAATTTTCTAGCAAAAACATGGGGGGGGGAAGAGGGAAGCAAAAAAAATCTTCAGTTCAGTGTGCAAACATTTTATAAAAATAGAAATACTAACTCTACAGGTAGCACTTCATGATAAATTATTTAAATAGCATATCTACACCATTACATGATTAACTATAACAATGGCAACAAGAAAAAATAATTTATAAAAATACAAGCAATGGTATACAAGATGACAGAAAAAATATAACACAACATTATAAATTGTACTTGGCATTTTTTCCAATGCCATTCCTTACTGGGAACACACTTTTTTGCAAAGAATTTTTGACTATGTACAGCATTAACATTTTAGTACTACAGTAGCTTTAAAGTTTGTTAGACACTTGAACTCTGCTTGATCCTAAGGTTTTTCCTCAGTCACACAACAATGAGGTAATATTTGTATGTAAAACTTTCACTGTGTTCTTTTCCTTCTTAGAGGAAATATTCCTTTGGAGGAAATGTTGTAGGTATAAGGATGCTGCCCCTTGCATTGGGGAAACAGTCATCAGTTAATGCATGCCAAGGCCTCTCCCTCTTCTCTAAGGAGCTCCCAAGATCCTGGCTAGTGTGAAGAATTCCTTCTTAGTCACTGCACCTGGTTGGTTACAATGCAAGGCTGCAACAGGCACAGGGAGCCATGAAGAAGCACTGCACAGCACGAGCTGCTAAGGACATAAGTGTGGCCAGCCCTGCTCTCTGCTGCCAGGGCTGAGGGGCAGGAGGTGCTGTGCTCCAGGGGGCCTTGAGGTTCAGGGCTGCCTGAGGAGCCTGCCAGGCCAGGGCCTGCCTTGCACAGAGAAAGGAAAAGCCATCACTGTGCTCAGACTGAGAAAAGCAAACATTCCCTTTGCCACCCTGCCCCTTCTCCTTGGGCATCAAATCCTGCAAGGGAAAATTGCTCTTTGTAACAAAGACATCACCACTATCTGGTCCAAACAAGATTTTTCTCAATTGAAAATAAAAACAACAAAAACAAAAAAATCCAGAAAACCCAAACACTCTAGTTTCCATATAGAGCAGAGTTAATAAATAATCTGTATTTACAATCTTAGTCATGAAGACTTGTAACAATGATTAGGTGGATAGTCTTGCCGCATTTTGTTTTAATCAATAATCCCTCACTTGTTATAACATCAAGGATAGATAAAAATAAATATTTCACAATTTAATTATTTTAACTACAGGCCCTTTCCCCTCCTCAAGAAATGAGGAGTTTATGGCATGTAGAAAAGGAATGTTTTTCCATTTATATTGTTTTTGTGCCTTTTTAACCATTAAAAAAAAAAAAAAAAAGCAGATGCTGGTTCCCTGGAGGGCAGCATAGTGCTAGTTGAGATGCTGCTGCTCTGGCATCTTTAATGTTCTCTGCCAGATAGGGTAATGAAAATACATCTAAGCAGGCAAAGACAGAATCTAATGGTAATTCCTAGTTCTCCCAAAGCTGGTGTGATCCACTGTGCCAATTTTTATCTTAAGACTGATTTCCATGGTGGGAGGTGGGAAGAGGATACCTGTTTAGTCCTGTATCATAGAGCAGCTGATCTAGCTCACTGTCTCCCCAAGTTAAGGCCTGCATTTTCATCTGAAATATGTGGAAGGAAAAAAAAAAAAAATCATTTCTCCAAGTTAAATAGATGTAAACCAAGGTAGCACAAACCCCATTAAAAAAGTTACTCCCCTTCCTCCGTTAAAGAAGGAAGGTTAGAATTTACCCTCCCACCCTAAAAACTCTTCTCCCCACACAATGAAAGGTCTTTAGTTTAAGTAGTCCACAGCACATCCAAGGATGTTTTTTTTTACAAAATGCTACTCCATGGGACCTCCAGTTAGCAAGGCAGTGACACCACACTGCGATGAACAGCAAAACAAATGTCTTTCCTCCCCGAAGTGTGCTTGTTCCATGAAGACATTTCTCATTTGCGAGAGACATTTGTTTCCTTCCATTCCAGCAGAGGTCAGACACCAAGTATGGTCTCACTTTCATTCTTTCAGAAGCTTTCTCTTGAGGCAGGTCATGTGTTTTGAGTCCACATTTATGCAGAAAGAAGAAAGGAAGGAATAATATAAATGGTCCCAGGACTTAAGGCTAAACGTTTCAGAAGGTGCAATACCAGCATTTTTAAATAGTCTCTGGATCCAGTAATCTTGGGATTATGGGTCTGTAGGAAGAAAAAGATAAATGTTTAAATGTTTCTACATTAAGCATTGATTTCTAGACCTAATCATGCTTAAAGCCATTTATTAAATATATTTTGGTAAAGGATACTGAAAGCACTTATGTACTTTGAGTTAAATTTTAAAATCTACTTATGTAACAGTTTCATAAAAAGTCACAATTTAAGGAAGACTAGGGCACTTGGCTCTATGGCGATAGACACATCACCTTAGACCTGCGGCTGACATGTGTGCACTCTAATTTGCTCATTTGTAAGCAAATTAGTGCATTTACATATCAGATATGACTTTCTTGCTAAGAGGCAGTCTAAGATGAATGTGCAGAATTCTGACATCTGTGTTGATTTTTTTTTTTTTCCAGAAACAGTAATTCTCAGTTCAGAAAATATATCTTAAGTTTGATTCCCATTCCTCTGCTATTCCCAGGATAGAAATATGCTTAAGATTTTATATAGTTTAAGTGTTGAGTGTAACAAAAAGGTGTCCTGTTTATGTCTACAGAACTTGCTTAGAAGTCAAGCCATGAAATATCATGAACAAATTATTCCACAAAATGACATCTAGCTCTTCTTTTGATCTGTCCTTAGAGCAGCTTTCTCAAAGCCTTTTTTTTTTTTTTTTTTTTATATAAAGTATAAGCTAAGGAATCAACTAAATTAAGTTACATCAATAAAATCTCCTTACCTCTGCATTCATATTTAAGATCTGAGAAGAACACCATTTCTTGAGAGAAGACAAATAATCCTAGCCGACCACCAGCATAGGTTTTATCATAGATTGGTCCCGAGTCTGCCATGATCTTTTTCCCTTCATACATTACAACCCTACAAAAAGACATTGTTAAGTTATTTTTGACAAACTTCGGTTAGGTTTGTCTTATAGAGTTCTAGATTACAAGTCTTTTAACTTTTGATTATTCTTTCAGAGAAAAGCATGGTGCTCACCTGATGTAGCCAGTCTTTGGTCTATGGCTAAGCCGCCATCTGTACGCTGTGAAGTCTTTCCAGCCTATGTGACGAGGGTCATGCCACAAAGTTCTCACCTACAAAAAAAATAGTTAATCAATCATAGCTCTGAAATACTTAGGCATTTTGGGGGCATGAAAGTATCTTGATAATTGATTGTTTGAAGTAAGAGTTACACTATCAGTGGGCTCTGAAATGGGGTCTTTTGAAACTAGCTACCTTTGCTTTTAAATAAATGGGAACATACTTCAGCAATCCAGAACTGAGGCAGTCTTTTGTGCTGGATACCCTTTCTGCAGGGCATGTTCCCCATTAACTTTATATAAGATTTTGCACATTTGTGGATAATTATGAAGTTATTCCTTGTCTTTGCCAAGAACTCAGACTCAAGTGTCTGACTCATTGGAAGGACAGCCTGCCTTATCATGCAGAGAAGTAGTTTATCAAAGTGCCATTCTTACCTGCCCTGGAGTGTTTCCTGTGTGCCACAGAGCATTACGAAGATGTTCTCCTGGACCTGTGGTGGAATTCACTACTTTGATGGAGAGACCTGAGTAGCCCTGAGCTTTGGTTGGCGTAGAGTCCCAGTAGGACTGGGTGATCTGCTTCCACATGACAACATAGAAACGACTGCTGGATTGGTAGCCAAATACAAAGCCAGCATAATCATCATCTCTTTCTGTGTTGATGAAGAATGTGCCACTGAAGTCCACAGCATTGAATTCATCAAAACCTAAATGGGCATTAAAGGAGAAAGTCTGAGACCATGTTTTTTTTGTGATGCTTAAAAAAAAACTTAGTAGTTTGTCAGTCCCTCCCCTCTGCCCTAACTAGTGGTACAATGCCTGCAAGATTTAAAACATTCATCTTACCCACTGCAAGTCCAGGATCACAGTTGACTGTCTGAACCAGTTCTTTGCCCTGGTGACGAACCACCCAGTTGGGATCATTTTGGGATGTTCCCTTGGGATCCAGGGGAATCATCTGGAATCGTCGGAAATCAGTCTCACTAATGTCCACATTTTCAGGGCAGATGTCATCAATGTCTGGCACACTATCTTGGTCAAAGTCATCTTTGCAAGCATCTCCACGTCCATCACCTGCAGGGTACAAGCAATTTTACTGTGACAAATTCCAAGAAATCAGGCACTGGCAATTGTTTGTTACTACAGTTACAGAAGTCTTACAACATGGGGTTGAAGTCTACACTGCAAAGCACCGACTGCCCAGGTACTTCTGGCAGACACACACAACCACTGCCAGATCAGGTACTGTGCAAGGGCCCTTTCTCTCCATCCTGAGAGTTCAGGCTGAATCAGCAATAAGATGGGTATGTGGTCATGAGGTTATTCCTTGCTTTTACTGGATATTGTAACACTAGTACAGACAATCTTTATTACTTTTAAGTAACTTCTCCAGTACAGGAGAGTACAAAGAAAACATAATAAGAGTTGGAGGAGACACTTGAAATTCAGTTACTACAGTACCAGCCATCTTACCATCAGAATCAGCTTGATCTGGGTTGGCAACCAGTCTGCAGTTATCCTTGTCATCAGGGATGCCATCATTGTCGTCATCATGGTCACAGGCATCGCCTTTTCCATCCTTGTCATGGTCAGCTTGATTAGCATTGGGCACATAGGGGCAGTTATCAAGGTTATTTTGATGACCGTCTTCATCTATGTCCTGGTTGTTGTCACATTCATCACCTATACGGTCAGAGTCTGAATCTTCCTATGAAGGGGGGAAATAAAGAATATTAAAAAAAAAACACAGAAAAAACACACTTTTGAAAAAGCTAACAGAAAAAGGAGTCTTTATAGCTAGAATTGGGATAAGAAGCCTATAAGACTATTACTGCATTAGTCTGTAAAGTCCGTAGCTGTTGACCACATTTTAGCTGGTCATTTGCTTAGTCTGTTTCTGAAATAAGATAAAAAACATCCATTTATCTCAGAGGCTACCTCAAGGTTTAGTCTCCTAGTCTTGCCAACATGCTGATGACCATATTGATGCTGATGACATATGACAGTTCCAATAGCTACTATTTCTGCAGTTTGGAATTTAATCTCTGCCTCTACAGCTTGGTGAGGAGAAGCTGTTTGAAAGCCTTGGAGACTTAAATTAATATTTCAAAGTGTTAAGAGAAAAGCACTGCCTGTAAGTAATGGAGAAATAGAATGGATCTTTAGCCACTTTCTCCTGTCAGGGGAGAGATTAGCCAAGTAAATGACAACTGAGATTTAAACTTTAATAAAATTAATCTTTCAAGTATCACTGCTTATAGGCTAGATGACAGTATTAGCCAAGATGCCACTGATATGCAGCAGCTTTTCTAACCCTTCTAGTTGGAAGGGTTTTAGTTATGTCCCTGAAACTATTGATCTTCAAGCCCTGTACTTGACAGGAGAGCACACACTTTGTCCACTTCCACTTTAAAATGTTTTCAAACAAACAAACTGCGTGGGAGCCTGGGTTTCCCTTAGACTTTAAGTAGGAGAACTTTGCAAGTATCAGAATATCCCTTTGCCCTAGAAAAGTAAAGCAAGTTGTGCTTCACCACACTGGTAGATGAGTGATTTTTTTTGAAATGCAGCTGTTTTTGAAAAAAGACAAAGGTTAAAGTTCCTATAAACACAAGGTTTATAACCTAAAATGCAAGGTCATATTTAATGCTTGACCGTGTTTGAGATACTTCTCAGGCATCATTAGGTATCTCTCCTCCTAGAGAATTTTAATATGTAGTATATCCTGCAAGTACTGGAATTATGTTTAAGGGGCATTTGGCCATTTCTTCTGTTCCAGAAAGACTGGAACTGAACTCCAAGGTGGCCAGCTTCTCCAATCCTTCTCTCATTCACATAAGCTTTGATTGCCAACAGATTTTCTGTATAGTAGCAGCCTGATAAAAATATATCCTGGCAGTGAATTGGATACTGAAGGGGCAGTTCTTATCCATCTAAGTTTCATGCAGTGCTCCCAGAAATTTCAGATCCATAGTATGAGAATCACTGTTTCTGACACCTAAGACATGTTTAGGAGATGGTTATATGCAGTAGGCTCACAGACCTTAACTAGAAGAGTTCTAGTCTTCTCAGAAAATACCGAGTAGCTGTTTGAACTGTGAGTACACACTATCATCTGATAAAGGCACCACTTGGCTAGTCAATAAGAATGATAAGTTACAGCTTAAATCTGTCTTGGTATGTATGTTCTATGTTCTTATGTTAACATATGTTCTAAACATATGACCTAACATACACCCAAGATATCCCATTTCTTTCATTCAAATCCACCATTTGGGTAGTGCAAGTCCCCTACCTGGTCAGGATTGTGTTCTAGTGGACAGTTGTCACACTGATCTCCAACTCCATCCAAGTCTGTATCCCTCTGGTCTACATTGTAGACATACTGGCAGTTGTCCATTTCATTAAGAACACCTGCAAAGTTAAGGAGAGCTTATGAATGCAAGCCCCAAAGTCTAAATGGCACAAAGAAGGGCTGTTGAAAGCTGTGACATTTGGCCATAAACACATGAACACAGCAAGACCCTTGTACAGCCCTGACACACTAATAGCTGACCCAGCCCCCTCTTTCTGTTCCCACTGCCTGTGAAAATAGGTCTAAAATTAGCCATCTCCAAAGGGCTTTATTGTAAGGCAACTTTCCATTAGCTGTGTTACTTTCATAGCCATTATGTCCTGAAAGCAGAAGCGAGTTTGTGTTTAACCTCTTACCAGAATTTCATACCCAGAGGTACCACATAAGACAATATTTGATCAATTTGTGATTAGAGGCAGTTTAAAGGTGTGATCAGAGGACACGCACCATCTCCATCAATATCCACTGCACAGGCATCTCCTTCTCCGTTGTTGTCAGTGTCGATCTGGTCAGGGTTGTGATTGTAGGGGCAGTTATCACAGCGGTCACCAACATCATCCCTGTCATAGTCATACTGCTGTGGGTTGTAGATGAATGGACAGTTGTCCTGAAAGGGAGAGAAAGAAAAACTTTAGAAAGATCCAAAACAAGCCTTTAACAAAGGCCTATTCTGCTTAAGCTGCTACATTAAAGGAGGAACAGGAGGCAGAAACAGTTAAAACTGAAATGCTTTTATCTCAAAACACTTCTTTGCTTGCCTGAGTTTAAGGACTTAAAAAATTCATTTCCAAAGTTCAACCAGCTGCAGGAGAATTTTACCTGCATAGCTATGCATATGTGAAGGTTTCAAGGATAGCTGTCAGGGCCAGCAGCTTTCTATGCTCTTTTCTAGAAGAAGGTCAGACAGACTAGACCCTGGCTCTAGGGAGGAGATGGGAGAGCTATATTCACAAAGGCTGTTTCTTGTGTTGTCTTACCCGGTCATCAGGAATACTATCATTATCATCATCATTGTCACAGGCATCACCAATCCCATCCTTATCATAGTCTTCCTGCCCAGAGTTTGGCAGATTGGGGCAGTTGTCCTAGAAAGAAGTACATAGCTGTGTTTACTGCTAGCATGAATTACAGTAGAGTTTTAGCAGGCAAGGTATAATCACTAGGTGCAATCATCATATGTTAATAATCAGTATTATTTTGCTATAACTACTGGTTTTAACCTCATAATAGTATGACTAATTAAGTATAGAATCCTTAGTTCAAATCACTTCTAAAGCCAGGAGCATACACTTTCTTCCCATGAAAACAATTCTGTCAGAAGAGTTGATACAAGTATAGCTTCAACTACATCTCTAAAACATTTAGAATAAATATTTATAATTTTAAGCTTTTTTCCATATTCCAGAAATGTCTAAGGCAACACCAAGATACTCCTACCATGACAGTGTACTCCCACACAGAGGAGCATTTTCCTTGTCATATCTGTACAGAGGAAAATTTAATAGCTCTAATCAGAGAACAGCTTGCTTTACAGCTCAAGCCTAAAGTATTTTGTATGTTCCTCAGATAGGCAAGCTGTTAGAACAGTGGACAGGGAAGCAGCAGAAACTTACTTTTTTACAGTGGTAAGTGGCATTGGCAACACAGACAAGGTTTTCATTTGGCCATCCATCCAAGTCAGTATCTTCCCCACATATGATGCCATTGCCAGCATAGCCAGGTTTACATTCACAGCGATACATAGGGTCACTGAAGTGGCCAAGATAATTGCATTTGGCATTCTTGTTGCAGTCATGTGTTCCATCTGTGCAGGGATTGCGTGGCTTGCAAACCTGGAGACGATATAAGCAAATCTACTTGAAGCATCTTTTTAATCCCTCATTTTCCCCCCGCAGAGGTATCAATGAAGAATACATGGCATGAAGAATACATGGCTATTTTGATTTTCCTTCAATCAGAAAAAAATTCTCATCCTTTCCTTTCCCTCCACTCTGCAACTCCAATAGTAGTCTCAGCACCAGTTACTTGTAACCAATTATTATTTCTCTTGCTCAAATCTCTTATTTTCAAATGAAACCAAGCACTTAAGGACCTGCTTATTCCCCTAAAATTAGTTATAACCTCTGAAGCTTCCTATGGCCTAGGAAAAGAATTTTAAAACTCATTTTGAACTCCAACTGATTCCGAATCAGAGGATGGTGTTTTATCAAATAAAATACAGTTTTATCAAGTCTTGTTTCTCTCTTCCTCAAAATGCTTAGGCTTTTTTGTCCAGAAGTTGCATGAGAATTTGTAATGCAGAAGAGATCTCAAGTTGACCATACCTGCTTGTTAGCCATGGCATCCTCAACGCTGCGGCCAAACGGCTGTGTCCCAGTGAAACGCGGAGGACAAGGCAGGCAGTTGTACCCAGGTTCAGTGTTCTCACACCTGTGCACTCCATTGAAGACAAAGCAGGCATCAGGAACCTCTTTGCACTGAAATGAGGGATTGTGAGAAAGCACATTAATATTTTAAAGCACTGAGATTTTTCTCCCTTCCCACTCTCTTCTGTTCCGTTTCAAGTGTCAAACTATCCCTCTTACCTCATCAATATCCTGGCAGTGGACACCATCACCATGGTAGCCAGCTGGACAGGCTCCACACTTCCAGGAGCCATCAGGGGAGCTGGTACATGTTGTTCCCGCAAAGCAAGGATTAGACAGACACCCATCTGAAACAGAAATCAGGTAGTGTTAAGATGAGGAACACTTACCAAACCGCTGCAGTACTGAGTACTTTGCAGTATGCCACTTGAAAATTAAGACTTGTGTTTGGGGGACTTTAGCCATAATTAGTGCTTTCAAGATGGACCACCATCTTCAGATGCTTGCAGGAAAAGGTATACTCACCAACTGGGCAGTCCTGTTTGTTGCAGACCTGGGTCCCTTTGGCTTCACCTACACAAGTCTTCCCCCCATACTGAGGTTCTGGGTTATTGCAGAGACGACTGCGCTTTTGAAGTCCTCCACCACATGTGACAGTGCAGACATCCCATGGAGACCATGGCCCCCAGTTGCCATTAACTGAGAGAGGCAGAAATTAGGAGACAAGTTCAGATTTAAATTCAGCTGTATTACTAGTAAGCTCACTGACTAATGCTTTTAGAGTGAGAACAGTTCAGGTATTGTTCAGACAAACAACAGTTCTAATGGACTCCATGCAAGGGTCAGATCATAACTGCAACAGAAAATAGTTTGTCTGAAACCTCTTTAAGAGAGGACTACTAGGAACAGATAGCAACTGCCTATTCAAAAGTGTCACTATTTAAGCTGATGAACAGTAGTTGGTATCTGGACATACTTACTTGGGCAAGGATCTTTCTGGCAGGATTTGGTTTCTCTTGCTTCACCCTCACAAGGTTTCCCATTCAGCTGTGGTACTGGAGAGTTGCAGAGACGAATTCTAGTGATCATGCCCGTGCCACAAGTGACAGAACATGATGACCATGGTGACCAGTGGCTCCAGCCACCGTCCTGTTTAACTGCAGGATGGAGAGATCTGTTATTAATAACGGTTTTTCAAGAACAGGCTTTAGTTGCACAGCTCCTAGAACACAGCCAGTACAAAAGCTGTACCAAAGACTAAGAGATCTGTTAATAACAGTTTTTCAAGAACAAGCTTTAGTTGCACAGCTCCTAGAACATAGCCAGTACAAAAGCTGTACCAAAGACTCAGTATGTTGGAGGCTAGTTGTTTTTTTCATTGAAGAAACCCCACACCTACATTTCCCTGACGTCTTGATTTGGGAGCAGTGTCTCAACATGCTTGTGTACTGCATGAACTACCCAGTCCCTTTAACCTGAATAAAAAAGGTCTGCAGAGCTAGAAGCCAATACTCCCTCTCTGAGGGAGGGCAGCTTAGCAGGATAATCTCTGCTGTTAAGTATTAAGCCAATAAAAGTACCCTGTGTTTTATTACCAGCGTGAGCAGATTAAGTACTTACACCTCTTATCACACTCCTGAAGGTGGCAAGTTCGTGTTTGCACAGAAGACCCTTCACAGCGGTTATTGAGGCTGTCACAGGAGCGTCCTCGCTGCTGAATCCCATTCCCACAGGTCACAGAACACGATGTCCATTCAGACCAAGGCGACCATCCATCATCAGCATAGTCGCTAGCTGTAAAGGTGTGCAGGTCTGTTACAGCCTAGGTAAGACTGCAGGGATATTCTACATAGTCTTTTCCCCCACTCCTCTTCAAAATGGACAAAATACTTCTCAAACTACAGGCCTCTTTCTTACAAGATAAATGCCATGAACTAAAACGTATCAGTGCCCACACACATCACCTATGTGTTTCGGGCTCAGATAGGAACCAAGTAGTTTCTTCTGTCAACCTCCAGCTTACTTTAAGGCACAAGGATACCCAATCAGTATACAAGAGCCTGTCCTGCATTCAGATCCAGAAGGAACAGTTGTAAATTATGCCAAAACAAGAAGTGCTCTTACACCTTTCTATGCTAGTTTGTTCTAGAGACTACTGAAAGGCATTCACTAGTAAATACAACATATTAGAGCTGTCTAATATACCTCAATAGCATCTCCTGCCTATGTACTTGATAGGCTAATTCTTGTATTTCAGAGCTCCTTTTGAATTTTGTCTTAATGTCTCTGATCCCAAGAGCCCCCAAACCCTTACTTTCTCTCAGAAATGCAGTAAGATCTAAAACTTGACAGCAGTATTGTAATTTTCAGAATGACAATGGTCACTCTGTAGAGCAGTGGCAGTTCAAGGTAAATATAGCAGTTGGCATGCCATAGGCTTTTTAAGTGAAGGATATTTGAGTTTCAAATTGCAAAATGGCATCAGGCTAATTTACCTCTACCAGTGGTGTAAGACTATACCTAGTTGTGGTGCATTTTACAATAATGTCTATCTAGAGCCAATTGCTGCAGAAGTGTGAGGTGGTTTTAAGTACTTACGCCAGCATCGAGGGCAGCACTCTCCATCAGGAACGGTGGCATTGGAGCAAGGCATTAGAGGGCATGAGATTTTCTGGCATATAGTGGCAGAGTTCTGCAAAGAATTTTGAGAATCTACATAAGCAAATGGAATATAAAACAATCTGTAGAGCCTGAACTTGGATGTAAAAAAGATCAAATGATAAAAAATATTCTAGCACTTAAGAAAAAGACAACAGCATGTTTAGAGTACAAGCACTTGTATTTAGAGCTGATACAATGCAAGAGTCATGCCAGTCTTAGCTAAGCATTGACCCATCCCTGTATTTTCTTCTCCCATATTCCTTAATTACTTTCTATTAAGAGTTATTTTGGTTTAGCAGAAGTTAAACATGGGTAGCTAGCAGATACTAGAGTATTCAGCAAGGTTCAGTGAGGATAGAAGGTGGAGCCAAGGTATTTCAGAGAAGCAAGCTGATAACAGCTGGTTCTGGTGCTACCTTTTACTTTGGATTTACATAAAGAGCACAGGCACTCTCCAAATCATGGAATTAGATGTCCTTCTGACTTTTAATCAGAAGGATGCCCTGCATAATCTTTCTAAAATGTTGCCACCATAAGAAAGCTGTATTCGTACCAGAATCCAGCAGGATGAAATACAAGCAGAGTATCTCTTGGTTTTATAATATGTCTATTTCTATGTAGGACTCACTTTCAGACAAAGAATGTCATTAAGGAAATCTCAGCTCATGAATTTATATACAGAGGATTTATGAATGTGAGAACTCTTACCTGGCAAGTACATTCAGTGCAGCTGTCAATAGTCCACTCTTCTTTATTTTTGTGCAAAACCCCATTGTGAATGCATACTCCAGGAGTGATCTGGACCACTTTAGCAATCAGTTCATTTTCCTCAGTCTTCAGAGGTGGAAAGAAGTGGAGAGAAGATATTTAGAGCTCAGTAAAGAAAACAACTTTTCCACAAGACTGATCAACCAGACCACAGTAAAGTCACTATTGTTCATCCAGGCCCATACCAAAAAAACAACGAGAATTCACTCAATAAGTGCCAGTTGATGGAAGGTAACATATTTAATGAGCACTCACCACTTTGCGCACTCTGTCTTGAAGTGTGGTAACCATGGACCGTAGCCCTTGCAGTTCCACAAACATGTTTGTTAGCTCATCACAGGAAAAGCCACAGACTGCTTGGAGATCCTTCGTTTTATGGCCAATGTAATTGGTGCGGATAGCTGGGCTGGAACCATTGATGGGGTTGTCCAACGTAATGATCGCGCTCGTGGCTAAGAGACAACAATACACACATAGGGTAAGTGCCAAGGTAAAAGTGCAAGGTAAATTTTCCCCATGCTCCTTTATCATTCCCTAGTAACACCTGCTAGACAGCTGTTACCAGATTCATTAGGGAGCCTGCAGAAAAATACTCCAATTTCTTATGCATTTGTACATCAGCATACTTCTGAGTTCTGTCTCAACTTGTCTTCCTAACATACTGAGGAATTTCTTTTTAATAGGTCACTGGATTCAGAAAAACTTCAGACTTACCACTGGAGCAGCCCTTGTTCCTCAGGATGGTTTCCAGAGTTGTTCCAAACACAAACCGCACGTTCTGCAGCAGTCCCTGTGGGCAGAGAATGAATTACAGCTACTTGCAGCAACAGCAAGGGAAGAAGTGTAACTTGCATGGAAAGGGTTTGTAGACACAGTTTTGCATAAGGTCATTAAGAGTAATTTCACATCGGACAAACTGCAAAGTGAAGCATTTTCCTCAATGAGTACAAGCCCTGCTTCCTAGTATTCTCATCCTTGACCACAAGGACCTGGCAACCCCACAGAAAGGAAGGAAAAAAACCCATGTATTTCAGAAGCCTGAGTAATAAGCTGAGTATTGAAACTACAGCTACTTTCAGAAGCTTCATGTTCTGGTTATTGCTATAGTAAGTTCTAACCCTGCAAACCTGAGCTTCACATCAAACCACATTAAAATGTAGTGGACATGGTGGATATCAAATGTACTAAAACTTGTGGTGGGGCCCCCTTCACTGTACTAGCTCTAGCTCTGCAGATGTTTGGGCTGGCTGAGTAGCTGATGCACCTTCAAGGTAGAAAACTGAGAATACCAGCCAAAAAAGTCTCACCTGGAAGTTATCGTTGACTCCTCCTTTGGCAATACGGAGCCTGGCACTGCTAGCCAGATCCCTAGTGAAGATGTTCTGGATGGGGATGTCCAGTTCTGCATTTTCCATCTTCTCACAGCCCACATAGAGCTGAGCCCGATCCTCCTGCACAAACAGGGTGATATTCTTCCAGTGTCCTGTAGCCAGCAAGGCATCCTCTACTGACACTATATGTTGCTTGCCACCCTCAGCAGTAAGGCTCAGGTCCAGGGTGCCTGCCTTGCCGTTGGATACTAGACTGAAGACGTGGCCAGAGCCATCTTTCTGTTCCACGGCCAGCAGTGTGCCCCTACTCTTCTTGGCTTGCCGGAGATTGGCCAGAAGGATGAAGCCCTTCTCAGCATGGATGGCGTCTAGCAAGTCTTGGAACTTGTCGTCAGGGACGGCCGGGATGCGGCTGGCATCTTCAATACGGTAAGCAGGGCTGGAAGACTCTGGTCCCTTCACCAGGTGCACCCCGGGCGCCCGGCGCCCGGCTCCCTTGCGAATAAAGCCGATGAGCTCAAAGAGATCGAACACGCTGTTATCATCTCCCCTTGACTCTGCAGAGAGATCAGAGCAAACAGTGAGAGAGGTCAGACCGTGAGCAAGGGACAGGAAGAAACTGAGCTAAGCAGCTATCTTCTGGAGCTACTTGAGTTCCCTCTAATGTGAGGGACAGAGCCTGGTGTTAAGCGCACAGCCAGAAGCTGTGACAGTACCGAAGCCCCCAGGAGCTGCTTTCTTGCAAAGGAGCCAGCAGTCACAGGAGAGCCAGCTCCTGCAGCTGCACAACAGCCCCAGCAGTTCTGGCACCTCAGCAGCCAGGTGTGGGGTAGCCCTCATAACGGGATACAAGGAAGAGCACTTGCTTAGGCAGGCAGGATAAGAGCAAACGGGGTGCCAAGCACAGCAGCCTCCTGTCCCATTCCTCTTCCTGCCAGTTCCTACACTAGATTCCTCTTCCCTGCCTGCCCTGGAGAGGTGTGGACTCTGCAGTCCTGGAGTTGCTATGCTTTTCTTTAGAAGAGTCTATAAATCCCATGCCAGACGGTTCCCATCCATAACCCATAGCTAGCGCTTAGGTCAAAACACTTCTGATCACCGAATGCCAGGACAGTTTCACCCACGGCGCCCGGACCCCCCTTCCCTTCCCTTCCCCTCCGCGAACGCGCGCAGCGGCGAGGCCGCCCTTAC
>NW_010589649.1:39435-69022 GCF_000705375.1 Tinamus guttatus
CCCCCCGCCGCCGTCACCTCTGTGCCGCGTGCCAAGGGAGCTTTCCCCGGTGCGAGGGGCAGGTTCCCCGCGTGCTGCTGGCCGAGAGCGACCCAAGTGCGTCACGTTGTTTTGAAGACATCGAATTCCAAAAATGGTTAATTCCTCCGCATTCCCCAGGCTTTTTGTGCTTGGCGGAAAAGCGGAGCGTCAGCGCGAGGCCTCGAGCCCCGTGGGCCGCGCGCGTGCGGCAGCAGCGGCCACGAGGGTAGCGCGGCCCCGCTGTGGGGCACGCGGCTGGTGCCGGCTCCCGTGCGAGGCGGCAGTGCCGCTCGTTATCCCGGGAAACGCCGCGGGAAATCCCTGCCTGCGTGAACGGGACCGCCACGCCACTGCGTGTGTTAGGTAAAGCGAAAGGAATCGTCAGCCTTTTGGATTTAAGGGAGCGCGCGTGCCATCTGAGAAAGGCCCTTTTATTGTGTGCATGCGGGAAGGAACTCCGATCCCTCAAGATTACAAGCTGAGAGAGAGGGATGGGGAGAGCCCTGCCAGGAAAAAAAAAAAATAGAGACAGCAAGAAAGCGAGACCGACTCATCCTACCTGGACACAGTTAATTGACAGGTAGCTGTACGTTCCTCATACGCAGCCCACAGAACCCTTTTTACACTCATTACTTTCTCTGATAATTGTGTCACGGCGACAAGTCAAAGGGACATTTATATATAAGCCCAGAATGTGACTATCAAGCCTTTCTTCACATGGAAATAGGCAGAGGAGAGATTTGCAGGGCCGTGAGAGAACTTCAGACGGGTCTTTGCATTGCAGGAGGAAGCTGGGGCAGGCAGGCAGGAACTGTCCACTGAAAAAATAAAAGTAATGCCCAGTCCTTACCTCTTATTTCATCCAGAGGTGTGTGAATGAATCCACAGTCTGATGTCACATTGTGGTGAAAGGAGGACCCTCTTACTGAGAAACCCCTGCAACCTCACTGAACTGTCATTCTGAAAATGGGCTACGTGGTACGCCCGTATAATCCATTGGAGCCCAAACAGAAACCCTCACACTTCCTCAGAATTAAAACAAACAAATAAATACTGTAATTTGGACCCATCTATAGGTCTTAAAGAATCTCTAGCAAGCAGCTTATTACCTCTTCTCACACCCAGTATCCTATTATGCAGAAATGCACCACAGTGATGGGGGCCAAATTCAGCCCCTAATTTTAGCATGTTCTTCCCCTCCAGATTTAGCTTCTCATCACAGTGTACACCTAGCCCTGTTGATCTCTGTGGAGCTAATCCTGATGTACACCATAAACCTAATGTCAGGAATGACACTTAGCTTTATTCTAGCACATAAGAGACAACTGAGTTTTAGTGGATTTTACCTGTTGCCATTTGGGTGCATTTAGGCAGGTGAGCTGTACTGAAGGCAGTAGCTGGATCCCAGGAGTGCCTGGGTGTTTTACAGGATCAATCCATTGGTCACTCTCTTATTGTGAATGTTGGAGCTACATCCTTCTTCCTCTTTATTTTGGGATCCTTTTTCATTGAATATTCACTGCCAAATAGATGTTCAACTCTGCAGCTTGTTAGTATGACTGTATTTGAGACTGCAATTTTCTTTGAAGTAAACCAGTGCAGAAGGTATGGTTTCAGTCTAAGACAAACAACAACAACAGAAAGTAAAATTGACATCACAAAAATAATGGATTTCTCTCCTGATAAGAGCTCTCGCTTTATAGTATAATCTCCTAGCACACAGGGGATTTTTTTTCGTGTGTTTACAGTTACATACGTAGAAATTGGAATCCCAACAATCTATGCTGAAGCTGTAATTTAGGGTTAATAAAACAGGTGATAGACATTGAAACAGTGCTACTGTGATGTATGGTATTAAAGCAATTCTCACCAGATTATCTGATGTGCATCAAGTTTTAGTCACATTGAAGGAAAACTTTAAAAGGATAGAGCATATCTTTTGCTGAAAGTAGAAAGTATGTGATGTACAAACATATAAAACATGAACTTAAGGAAACGGCACTGAAGATATAGAGTTATTATTATACAACTTAACAAAGCTCTAAAGTTTTTATGATACATAGAATTCCTTTGACTTATTTTGAGTGATTCATCATCCCACCTTCTAAGCTTGTTATTTAGGTCCTTCCTCTACAAAATAGAGCGACACCTTCTCAGAAGTCTATGGATCCCATTTGTTTTAGGTCAGATGAATCCCCTCCTAGAGGTGCTCTCTGCCTCTAGGAAGAAACAGGTGACTAGCTGAGTTCAGGGACTGAAGTCAGGTGAGAAGGATCTCACATTTATCGCTTCTGGTGGTGTGTTTTCTGTTGGTATTTGTTACGCTGTGGGGAGTGGTTAGTTCCCAACGGATACAGATACACCTGTAGGAGGGGTGGGGTTTGAATGCAAGGCATAACCCTTCCACACGGTGTGGAATCCAGCAGATGATTGTTCAGCACATCTGTCATCTCCGTGAAAAGGGCTCTTTATGTCAAATAAGTAAATTAAAACTGATTAAGTAAATTAAAAGTGATTGTTTTCCCAGTATATGTTGGTGTGTGTGTGTTTGACAAGGATATCCTGCTTATTGGTGTTCCCTGTTTGCACGTAGGGTTCCTGTGCAAATCACATCTGCAGGCTGTCCGCATACAAAAATCAAATTGGTTATTTTTGTCTTTGAAATTCTTGCATCAAATGCAGATCTACTTACCTATCAATCAAACGTGTGGAAAATTGCATATATTTGATTAATGACTAGCTTATGGAGCAAAGTCCTATCTACTTAATAAGCAGGGATTTTGGAAGTTGAATTTCTTCTGAATTATCCTGTTTGTGCAGCATATTGGTTTGCCACCAGTCAGATTTTGATGTTGGCAAAAGGTAGTCCAGTCTGATGAGAAGAATGTTTTCTAAAGGAATTAACTGTAGTGATGGGGTTTTCCTACAAGGCTTGTGTATAGGACTGTACTATTGTTATACTAGGAAAAAAATAAAACCAATTAATTATTTTTGGGCTTTTTTCCATAGTAGGCAAATTCACTTCTTTTTAAGAAGAATAGAATTTATCAAAAAGTATGAAGCAAAAATACTCCCCCACTCTATTCCTTGAAACTAGAAACATTTACTGTACTTCAAAGTTCAGCTCAGTTTGCTTTGTCTATGAAGGAATAAAGAGAGAGAAAAAAACCGAAAAGGTATTCTCTATCAAAAGGCTTTTTCATGTCCTTCCTTTGTCAGCAATGGATCAAAGGTAACCTTAGATATAGGCACCTAGTCTCTGCCTCAGCAACGTATTCCTAGTCAGTGCATCGTTGGGGCCTGCATTCAGATTCAGTGCATGGTAGAATTTCCTCAGTTTTCATTAGAATTCAGCACATTCCCGCAGTTGGGCATTTTCAGATGTTCTGCTCCGTGGAGGAGAGCCTTAGCATGGATGTTTATACATTTTCGTATGGCACCTTTGATCCCATGGAGTGAATGAAAGCTGCTGATTTGCATCTCTGAGCAGTCCCGGTACGTTTTTGTGTGTTATAAACAAGCAGCTGCAAAGCCTAACACTGCTGTGTGAATTACCACTGCTGGAGGAAGGAAGACACTCACTGAGTTCATGTTCACCCATCAAACAGTGCATCTGTTGTCTGCTGCATTAACTTCATATTACCCAATCAGGCAAAGCTGGGTTACGCACAAGACAGAACATATACATTTTACCACAAAATGACAGCACATTCTAACAGAATGCTATAACACAAGCCTCATATACAAACCTTTACCCTGCTCTATTATTCCTTTTATTAGGCAGAAGCAATCAATTAATCATGGGTTCAATACAGCATTCTTAATAATGTCATTACGTACATTGCATAATTTCTTTTAAACACTGGGGAAGAGGGCATTGAAAGATCTCTGCAATACATAATTTGGCTGTTGCTGGGAGTCATGAGAGAGAGCAAGTGAGTAACGTATACTACCAAAACGAGTGTGCTGTCATTACGCAGCGGGGAAGACATGCGTTTGGAATAACTAACAGAAGCCGTGAATAAACACTAACGCGCTCCTGAGAAGGAAGATGAACTGTGTTCTAGGAAGTGATGCGGCTGCTCTTGGTTTATTAAATGTCAGTTGCTTAAATTGCAATGTCTAGAAGGTACTGGAATATAGAAATAAAAATCTTATGTTGTAATTTCCTAAATCCCCTCCATGTTGTCACGTCATCCATCTGTTTTTTCTGCTTTCACAAGAACTGATAGAGCATTCTCTATTACAGTTCACCCGTGTTGTGGATTTGGTGTAGACTAACAAGCTGAGGCAAACACTGAACCTCACTGCTGAGCTGGGAAATAAAAAGAGGCTTTAAATCGCGCCCGTGTTTTGCTCAAGCAGCTGCAGTGTTTGGAGGCAGCAGCTCTTAGTGTGTGCATGTAGGGTACCTGCTTCCAGCAAACACAGGCTGGAAGAGGTTGCTTCATCTTGAGGGAGGAGACTGAATAACCCACTTGCCCGATGTAGCTATTTGCAAGCTTTTATTACAAACAATATCTTGGAGTCAGGGAAGTAAGAAGTCTTGCTGAGAGATTATTTTGAGCGTGAAGTAATCCATGAAGTTTATGTCTTAGAGTCCTCAAGACACCGCCGTTGAGAATCACATGGATGCTGCTGTCTAATGGAAATGAGATACAAAGTGCATATGAAATACGGGACCTTTTTTCCGATTTCAGATTACATTTAGCCTTTTCTTTATCCCAGACTCTTAAAAGCAGTGCTGAATACTGCAAATACTTGCCCTTGTATTTTTATATACATCATTAGCACTGTCGACTTGCTCACATAAAAAAGGAATATCGTCATGAAAAAAAATTCTTTAGGATGAGATTCTTACAGTGCTTGATCTAGCGTGCAGTCCGCTGGGACTCGTGTCTTCCGAATTCAAATCTCATATACCCTGATACATATACTGAACTGGGAAAAGTTGACTCCCAAATTATGTCACAGAATTACTATTGGGAATGGAAGGAAAACTGTAGAAAATTGTAGTGTGTTTGATACTACAGCGTTGCACAGCAAGGAGCATAAAGATGGGGTCCTGGAGAGAGAGAGGCAAAAGAGTCATCCAGGGAATAAACCAGGGGGTTGAACCACGCACCTTCCTCTCTTCCTTTGAAAAATAAAACTCATTTCTCTCGCTGTCCAATCACCTCTACATTCACTTAAACAGAGCTGCATAGAGCATGTGAAATATGACCATCTGACAACTCTCAGTAACATCAGAGAAACCAAATCGTTTGATGTTAAGTGAGGGAAAATTCTCGTGGTCCTTTTAAAGGCTGAAGGCTTGGTCTGCGAAGAAGAGCACAAGCCCTTCTCTGCAACAGTTGTGCCTCAGGATGCTTTCATTCTGTGTTAGGAAAATCCACTAGGAAATTGCTATGGGACATTCAGGCTTTAAATTCATATCCTAGCATATTGGTTTATAGTCTCTTTCTCTGCCTTTTTTCTCTCTTTTTTTTTTTAGCATGCACCTAAGTCTGATTATCACATAATAATTGGCAGTAGTTGCTAGTAGTTGGGAAGGTAGACATCCAGATGGTTTTATCTCAGGTTTGGATATGTGGGAGTTGTTAGGGGTAGAAGTTTTTGCCTAATTTCTTAAGGAAATGAGGCATATGCTGTGTGTCTGTCTGTGTGTGTGTGTGCAACAGATTGCTCCTTCCCTTCCAGCTTTGAATCTATCGTTCAAACACGGACAAATTTGGCAAAAAGGGGAAATCTTAGAGAAAATAAATTTTTACAAGTGTCCTGGAAAATGGCAGCTGGATAAAGAAATAAACTTTTTATAAAAACTTTTTAAATAAGTTTATTTCTTTTATAACAAATAATCAAATTGCACAGGTAAAGGTGTCAGCTTACTCTGTGAACCACTCACTGCGATATAGCCAGTAAAATGCTCCATCTCTGCCCATTATTTTCAAACCTCCACACTTACCCCATCCCAATGTTTGCTCTCTTTAGCCCAGACAATCTGTAAATGAAGGAGAGTGGGTACATGGGGTTGCTGATCTGGGGGGAAATTGGGATTGCTGAAGTCCCAGAGAGCTGGGCAGCAGTGGATGGGGAGATAGGAGACATGGCATCCGAGTCATACAAGGGCACACAAGAACCCAAGCTACTAGCTGATTTTGTAAAAAAAATCTATATTGTGCACAGGATTCTTTAATGGCACCATCGATGCGTGAGAAAAGAGTAGAAAAGTCAGCCTGAGATCTCAGAGGATTTTCCACCCCAGTCTTCTGGAATAAACTGTGCTCGAGGAGAGTGACCACCCCAAAAGGACGATTGCCCAACCTGCTCTCATCAACTCTTTGATCAATAAGATTGCACAGTCTCTGTAAGCTGTTTGCTCAGCCTTCACTACTCAAAGAAATACTTTCATAATGACATTTTCCTTACTGCAAATTGGTCTGATTTCTTCTTGTCCTTCCTTTAGTGGCCACAGAGATACTGTCCCCTTACTAGCAATCTTGTGCATAATGAAAGCCTGTCATCATTTCTCCCTTCACTCATCTAAACAAACCCAGTTTCTTCAACCTCTCTTCATAAGTAATGTTTTCTAAACTACTGCTTCTCTTTGGACTTTATCCAGCTTGTCTTTAGCTTTTTAAAAAGTGTGGCAGCCAAAACTGGCGGACGTGTCCTAGCTGAAGCCTTAAAAAGGCTTAGCGAAGAGATATAATTGTTGTCTTTTATATAAAATATTTTGTTAGCATATGTTGGGATGACAGTGGTCTTATTTTTTCCTTTTACCTTTAGTTTTGCAGTAGTGTCATAACACTGATCTGCGTTCTATCAATACCCTCAAGTCCAGTCAATAGGTTTTGTCGTCTTGGCAGTTATTCTCACTTTGTGTTTGATTTTTCGTCCCTAAGTAGAGGACTTGGTCTTTGCTGTAATGAATTTCTCCTTAGTTATTTTGCATACAAGATGTTTGTAAGGTAGAGCTTGTCATATCTGAATATGATTTTATCCAACTTTGCCTAGATAAGTGGAGGCTAAAAATGAAACCTGTGCTAGGTCTGTTACACCTGGGCAGGGAAAGCCAGGAAAGTTCAGCTTCTTTCCTGGAAACAATTAGCAGTATTTCATCATTTATTACAGAACTATCCAAGAATATTCTTTAAATACCTGTAATGAGTTCTATCATTTAGTTGTGGGGTTGAAATTAGAGAAGATTTTGACAGCAGCATTTTAAAAACAGCCGCTTGGAGTTTTGTGTTTCCGCAAAGCAGCCTTAGATGTAGCAGCCAAACTAAGTGAAGTGCCTCCTAAGAACGAGCGTGATTTTCTGCACTGGTGAAGGCAGCCAAACTTTAAGGCTCTCTGGAAAACTTTGACCAAAGAAACCTCTTTGGAAACATCCGGGTGTAATTGGAGTGTCTGTATCTGCAGAGCCACGCTGTGCTCTGTTGTGGCGCAGCCGTGCGCCTGAGCTCGGGCCTAGCGCTGACCAGCCCTGGCGCTCGGCCCGGCCGTGTGTCTCGCAGGGGTGGCGTTAGTGCGAGACCATCTGCCTTGGCCAGCTAGGCAAAAGCTCAATCTCATGACTTTAAGTTTAGCCAAATACCCACAGGCCTGTCTTTTTTTTTTTTCCAGTCTTATCCTCAGTGGGCAAATAAAGGATTGTACCATCCCATGATGACAGTTTAATATTTTTCACAAGCAATGAATGTCAAAAATTGAGGATACCAACTGAATTCTCTTCTTGGGACCTTTACCTAGCTGTCGTTCCCTGTGCAGAGTGGTGCTAAATGCACTTATTAAAGACCTTATTCATCAGTAATTACACTAGATAGATGCTCCTGTAGATTGCTGACTGTTGCATGCATGTATCCTCGTTCACATACAGTGAACAGTACAGTGTCCTTGTTCACGTTCGCAAGCATGTACAGATTTAAGAAATGTTGCTCTCGACGCAAAGTGCTTATCCTTTTTGGACGATTTTTAATTGTGCCATCCTGCTGTTGTCTCTCATCACTGAATTTACTTATTGAGAAACAACCCTAGGAACTGTTTGGATTCAAGTACATATGTTTTCATCTTATAGCTTGTCCTACAAACATGCTCCATGTGCTAAGAGTCCTAATACAAAAAGTATTTTCTTTTCAGCCTTTTCTTTTCTAAAGAAAGCATTATTTAACATACAGCTGCCACAGAACCAGAACTAAAACATATTACAGAATATGAACAATAATTGCAAACCAGGGCTAACATACAGCCTCCAGTTCACTCACAGAAATATAAGCTGATCAAGCATGTATATATTGCATTTAATAAAGTATATATCCTTAGAGATAAACATTATTTCTGCTTTTAGTTAAAAATAGACAAGAATGATTAAAATCAGGAAGACATTTATTTTCTGAGGTTAATAAATCAACGTGTAGCTTTTCAGTTCATCACATGCTAGAAACAATCCCCATATTGCTGAATAAATCAGTCTGTGTTGCTTTATATTTGACAAGATGTTTATTTCTAAGCCAGCAATACTCCATGCAAAATAACCCATCTACGAACAAGTAGGAAATCATGTTTAATCAGACCTTTCAGAAGACAGAAATGAAAAAGGCAGTGGAATGTGTGATTGGCATGAAAAATAGGCATTTCCCTTCGCTCCTTCATTTTTCTCTGTTGGAAGATGTTATTTGAGGTCAGGTAACCCATGTAGGCTGGAGGGAAAAAAAACATAAATCGAAACCCCACTGCCTATGATATATTAAGGAAAGGCATATTTGTGGGGAAGTTCTCTGAGCAGCTTGTGTCTCTGTATTTTAAAAGTAGGCAGCTAAATATATGAAGCTCTATGAGCACCGTTATGAACCTAAATGGAGATTGGGAATTCTGCATGTGTTTTTGTACCCAAACATGTGTGGCCATAAAGTTGTGAAAGAAGATTCATTTTGATAAGTTAGAATGTGATATTAATCAGATATTGATGTATCAAATATGACTGTGATTTTGGGTCCTGGCCCTAGGCTAGCTGGTATTGACTGTATCAGTATCTGCATGATTTTCATGCACGATCCTATGTCAAGTGCATTGTCAACCAAAACTGTCTTTTCCTTCTTTAATAATGTCCGTAGTAGAAGAGGAACAGACTGTCAGCCACATCTTATTCTAACAGAAAGACAACATTAGTAATTTTCTTTATTAAGAAAAAAAAAAAAACAACAAACCTATGGTGTGTGCTGAATGTCTTCATATATAAACAAGGTATTGAGTATATTAATAGGTTAAAGGGGACCGTTTAGCTACATGCATGCAGCTGAAATGCAGAAAGTATGCGTAGAAAGGTTCTGGGGTTTTTAATTTGCATGCCACTGGTAACCACAAAAGGGAAATTTTGACAGTATTTACAATGCATGCATTGATACATTTACAGGGGGAATGCTAACTCGTTTATGGTAATTCATCTGCTTTTAAAGCCTGTTGGCTTAGTATGTTTTTTTCCCCTATGATGCTTTAAGAACATCAGCTTGCAGTTGTTTCATGATGCAAGAATGTTAGTGACACCAGGAGAATTTTCATTTATTTTCTTCTCAGAAAAACATATTTTCTTCTCAGTTAAAACATTATTTTAATTGCAAAACTCCTCTTTAATTACCATTGTTATTTCTACAGTGGGAAGCTTACCCTGTTTTGGAATGTCGGTTTTGTACTTAATTCTTTGCCTTCCCAGCTTGTGTAATTCTGCATAGGCAATTATTAAAATGTAAACTCGTCTAACAACAAAAAGCCCACAGGCGTTTTGTTACGGAGAGATGAATAGCTACAGAGACAAGTAGGAAGTGAGAAATTCGAACTCGAGTAGGAAAATGGCAGGGGAGAGAACATTAATGGGATTGGTCGGGGATGGCTCCGAGGATGGAGAGCCGACGCTCCGGGCCTTGCTGTTCCCTGGCTGCCTGGTACGAGGGAGTTATCCCCATTATCCGTTCCTCAGTTCCTCATCCATACCTCATCTCTTCCGTGAGGACCATAGCACAGAGTCACAAAGTACACACAGCTTATCAAGTGTTGGATTCTGTTATGAATTCAAAATGTTTGAAAAAATACCTGTTAGTAAATGTATTGCTTTTATACATCCTCTCAGGGAGAGCCTATTTACTCATTTTAGTCAAAAGTCAGTAGAGAAAAGAATACAATTAGCTGAACTTGGTCTTTAAGAAACTGCTTTGAAACCTGTTTACAAAGGCCCTGCTTTTAGCCTTAGAAGAGGTGAAGGGGGTTCAGCTGGACTGTGTTGTGTGAAGCTCTGAACTCACCCAGGTGTCTGGAGTGGGGTGAGGACGGAGTGACAAGGACCAAGCCCTCAGTGAGGGCCTGGCGAGGGGAGGTTGGACTGCTTCTCAGGGCTGAGGCTTCCTTCTTTTGCATTGATATAAAAGGGTTTTTTATTATTTGAAATCCTTTAAATGTTGTGCCTAAAGTATTGCATAGCAGCATATTTTGGTTAAGATTTTTGCAATAATGCTGGCCTGACTGCTTTTTGCACTTTGTTTTTTAAACAAAAGTTAGCTGTTATCCTAGGTCCGGAATGGCACTGGATCTTCTGCAGGTATCTAATTCTGCATTCTGTGTTCAGCATCTTGTCTGGGTCCATTTAAACAGTGTAATTTAGCTCTCCCTGCCACAGTAGTAACTGTGACCCGGCCCGTGTGGGGAGCCTCAGGGGACAGGAATAGCAAGTTATTATCAACACCCCTGGCTGTGATCCCTAGTGACAATCTGAGTCACTGTCACCGGGACTGTTTATTATTGCCCCTTCCTTTCTGACTGTCCATGTAGGATACGGTGCTAAGAAAACCACAGGAAATGATACTGTTAATCTAATGGGAGCAGAAAGCCGAAGGGGATGGGTATGGTGGTTGTTTGTTTGTTTGTTTTCTTTTTTTGGCCTGGTGGTCAAGTGGCAGGATGTTCTTTTTCATGTAGCTTGTATTCTGTTTTGTGTTTCTCTTTTCAGTCTTTATGTGAGCAAAGTGTTTGTTTTTCAGAGCTTATTTGTCTTGTGATGGAACTCATTATTAAAACTTTACTGGAGAGTATGGCTAGATACATGATGCAAGTCATTTTATCTTGCACTATTGGTGAGGTGAGATTTACCTGAAAAACCGAGCACAAACTGAGGAGGGATGTACAGCAGGTTTGTACTGGGGTGCTACACCTTTAAGTAATAAAATGCTGTAATAATATTATGGACACGATGATCTTTAGAAGAACATCTCTATCTGTAGCTGTATAGTAAGGGATTATGCAGTTTACTGCACAAAGAAATGCAGGAGACAAACATGGTAACGTGCTCAGAAGAATCAGTTTTGCAGCTAATGGTAGAGATGGGCAATATTTCTGCTCTCTTCTGGTTCATTCATGCCTACAGTCACAGGCTCAGCTTAATTTATTGCAGCTATGAGCAAAGACACGTTTGCAACAAAGCTGAAAGCATTCCCTGGAGTTCCCGAGAGGCCTCCAGTCTAAAATGTTCAGATAAGTCTCCAGTCACAAGAATGTCTAACCAAAAATAATGTACAGATCACACTACTAAGGGGGGAAAGCAAAGTAAACACCTTCTGTATACTGGTGTTTCCCTAAAATGATGAGAGCTGTTGCATAAAGTCCTCTTAGGAGAGGAAAGCAAGCATGTACAATATAAATACATAACATAACACTTAGAATGGCTAGGCTTTTAATTTTGTCTGTCACTTCAAAGATTAGATCATCTCCATAAAGCAATAATAAGGGAAGACTTACAGTTTTGTTATAAAATTATTTTGGGAAAAATAGCTGCTTTGAAATTTCTTCCCGTCCATATATAAGTACAGGCAAATGCAAGGCTGTGTAGGTAGTCTGGGCATGATACAAGTTCTGCATGTGCTTTTAGGGTGCATGTAATAGAAATGTGCTTAGAAACCATCTACTGACACTGTATTAATTTAATGAATGCTGTCACCCAGAGTGTTAAGTGCAATCTGCTTACGGAAACATTTGTAATCTGCGTGGCTGAGAAAGTGACCTAAAAAGTTGCCTTTAGACTTTTATATAACCTCAGCTTGACCTGGCTGCATTTCAGCTGAAGTTTTCAACAGGCAGTAACTTACCCTCTTTCATGTGAGCAGCAGGGAAGACCTCAGACTGAGGGACAGCAAGTAAAGAAATTAATTGCGTAAAGGGAGGTGGGGGAAGAATGGAATGAGGAAAACATAAGACAAGAATCTCTGTGAAACTTGGTGATGATGACAGTAAGACTATTTGTATTGTTTGGCTTTACCCCGGGCCCCATAAAACTTTAATCCAGTCATGTGGGGAAAGGAAAGTAGATTAATGTAGAAATTATTCGTACAAAAGAACATGCACTAGAACATGCTTTCCTAGCAAAGGAGTTGGGATTTGGCATTCAAGATGTGCAAAATGGGAACAAATGTTTGTCTTTGTAAAGGTCTCCTTTTCTGTCAGCTTCTGAAGGGTCTCTAGAATCTGACATTCCCTCTGATAATTCCTTTGAGAGGAAAATGTAGCTGCTAATCTTTGTTTGGAGTTGTGGGCAAAACGCTTTGCAGTTATGTGAAGCACTTCACAGGTTTTTCTACAAAAAAAAAAAAAAGCTTTTTGGCACAGATTTGGTCATTAATTGGGTTTTGTTGCAGTTAGGAAATTGAGCAAGATAGAAAAATAAGCTTTCCTCAGAGAACATAATACTAAATAAAAACCCATTTTCATTTGGGTCAGAAGTTTGTGCCCTATCAAAAGAAATGGGAATACATAAAATGAGGAAAATTAATCAGGATGGTATACTTCAAAATGCCTAGAGTGCCTTAGACTTGCAAAAGGTCTGTGTAACTGAAACCTGGTCCATTTTTTTCCATGTATGCTTTTCATGTTAAAGAAAATTCTAACTTCAGAGCTCACCCTGCCTTGTTCTTTAGTGATATTTTGCTGTCTCACTGATGTCCTGATGTGACTTAAAGCATTTGATAAATGCTTTTTTGCAAGTCAGGGAGTAAGCTGAAGGTGAAAATACTTTCTGAAAATGGAGACTTAGGCTCCAAAGATTTTGTAGATAATTTTGGCAAGTATGCCCTGTGGTCCAGAGCGTTACACTAACCTTGAACGCTGCCTTTCTCTGTGAACTCTCATTCTGCTTTTGGTGACAACATGTATGAAGGGGACCCGTCCATGGAAGAGTAGAAAACTGCAGCCCCAATCATGCTCCAAGCTCATGGGATTTTGGCAGCTCGAGTGTCTTAGGTAGACATGTATCTGGAAGTAGCTTCCTAACGAGTCTACTTCCTGGCTACTGCTGGAAGTGTATCATAAAGGATCTCTCTTTAATTGGCCAAGCTCTGTGCTAAGAATAAGTGGGTTTTGCCTGCACTACTTTGATGGAAAGCCAGTTATAGAATCTCTCTTTGGTTAGGAACTCACTTGTAATTTTCAGGCATGATTCTGTTTCCCGGTATATCCTCTTCAGCCTTCAGTTTGTAAGCTAATCCCTTTCATGTCAAGGTCCTTCTCACTATCATCTTAGCAAGTTTTCTGTGAGTGTTTGTCATGGATATAAATGATTGGAATTGCACCCTATACCCAGGCAAGGTTGTTATGGTGCCTTTACAACATCATTGACCTTCCTCAGCTTAGCTGGAAATAATGAGTGTCGGTGTATATTTATCTGTTTGCAAAGATCTCATGGCCAGGGATTTCCAAAAAAGAGGAGGAATTCAGCCCTGAGGTCTTTTTTTTTTTTTTTTTCCTTTCCCTGCTTTCAATGCATACAATTTTTATGTAGATGTTTCCATGGCTTCCAGGATTTTTCTGCTTTTGTTGATGCATTCACCAGAGTTTTCACAGGATTGTTTTCCAAAACCCTTCCCCGGGTGTGCACCCACCCACCCACATGCATGCCCTCTCCGCACACCTCCAGCAGAATCAACACAGCAAGTGCCACGAGCATGTGACAGCAGGATGGTGTCCATCAGGTGTTCCTGCTTGCTTCTGACCTCCGCCCACCGGTTTTCCTTTCCTTTTCTCTGTGAAGGAACAGCTCTGATAGTAGGATTGTTCTTGGATTTGTTGCTGAGCTCTTTAGCTTATTTTCTATGACCTTGTTTACCTTGCAGGAGTCACTGAGCCTGAACTGAGTCTGGTACAAATGTCACAGAGTGCAATGGCCTGGCAGGAGTAGTAGGCATAAAAACCCTGAGACTGTTACCCTGCACAGGAAATGGCAGTGGTAAAAAATGTTGCTGGCAGATTCTGAGCCAGAAAAAGACTGAGGGCTCCTGCAAAAGCAGAATGGCCCACCTGAGATAACCACCATCTCCATTTGGTGATAGACACCATGAAGGATCTCAAAGTCTGGTCAAACTGGGCTCAAAGAGCAAAATAAGATTGCACTTCAAGCCAACTGGCTTGAATAATGGGTAAAAATTCTTCAGGATGGCAGAGATGGGTGTAAAGCTCTTTTATTTGGGTGAGCCTCTGTAGTTCTGCCTGCTCCCAGCTCCTGTGTCTGAAGTGTACTGACGTGAACATCACTGAAGCGTAGATCACAAGCAGCTCCTATTATGGTGAGTGCAGGGTGGAGGTAGGTTCCAACAGCAACAGCAGAAACAGGAAGGCTAATTTGCCTCATTTCTTTCCTGGATGGCGGTTTAAATTTATCCTTTGGCTGAATCGTTGCTTGTGCTCTTAGCGTGTGTGTCTCGGTCCTTTCTTTTGCATGCAAAACAGTACTAAAGACTACAGTTCAGAGTCAAGATCTTGTGTCTCTTCCCTAATGTCCTTCAATAGTTACAGTGAAAGCTGTGATGTATAAGCTGATTTAAAGTTAGATTTTTAGATTCACAAATGGGCTCTCCCTCGAAATGGTCACTTGCACTAAGAGCCTTATCTTGTTTTTATCTTGGAAAATATTGATTTGCAGCATAGTAGATGCTAACTGTCAGTTCACTGAAATTCCTTTCACTCTCCGCCCTCCAAATGTCATCAAAACCAAAATTATTTCTTTTTGTCCCAATGCGGATTTTTTTTCCTCAGAGGCTATTTGGATTTGACTGTGATCACAGTATTCTTGGTAGGCTTGTAATGGGCCTATGAACTTCCCGGTTGTGAGTGGCTGCTGGATAAAAGTGTTACTTTAAAGAATGATTTTGGGATATTTGTAGAAAACTGACAGTCTTACCCAGTGGATTTTTCACACAGCATTTTTTGTATTGCTGCTACAGTTTTCCCCATGATTTCCTCATATAACCCATTTGAGTATGAAACTTATTAACATGTCTTTGTTTTTAAATGTCTTCAAGGCAAAAATGTGGAATGATTGCAATCCTGGAATGTTTTAAACACAAATAAAATGACCAAAGAAAAGTCTAAAAAACAGGAGGGAAAATCAACACTGAGGGGAAAAAAATGGAGATTAGGGGAAGGGGGATAGAGTTTCCCAGAGCTTTGGTCAAGTTGCAGCTGACATGTCTCCTAACTGATATCAGCAAGGAAGGTTAGGATCTTCTGAAGAACCAAGAGGAATTTGTCTGGTTTCTGAGTTTTCTTACAGCTTTTCTGCTGTAAGAAATCGTCCCCAGCTTCGATGAGCTTTTAATCAGGACCTCACTCTCCGGCAGGCTCCGGAGTGAACCTCCACTTCCAGCTCTCAGAATTGACTTTTTTTCAGGCTGGTCCTTCTAGTGAATCACTCGTTCTTTTGCTGCAGTGGGCATAGAAGGACTGTTTGTTCCAGAAGTGAGTCTAAACTGTAAATGTCAGCTCCTGATTCAGCCTTTCTTAAAGTTTGGAGGCATTCTTCTCTTTGCTTTTGTTTTGTTTTTGGACCACATTTCTCCCCTTTTTGCCCTAAACGATATTTATCTACAACATACCTAGAGAAAGGTGCTGTTGAGTAGCACTGTCGTCATTAATATTACAGGGAAAGCTTAGGAACACAGAAATCATTTTTGTTTTATTTTTTTAAAAAACCTTAGTTTTGAACAGGAAAATCACAGCTAACCCATTCTTGCCTTGTCCAAAGAAGCTAATTAAGAACTAGTGTCTCCAATTAATTTTAGTCCTGTGTGTGTGAGTTAGGAGGCAAAACTGTGTGGTATTTTCAGTTTGCAGAGTGCTTGTTTACTAAATCTTACAGTGTTTGCCTCCTGAGGAAAAACAACTCTGGGAGTGCATGCGAGCATGCTGTGAGATTTAGTGCATCTGGCATTTGCAAAATAATGGTTCTCAGCCAAGACGCTTGTAAGAGAATAAGGCAAATAAAGATTACAAAACATATAGGATTACACAGGATGGTTTTAGCGTTGTCCTTTTCCAAGTAACTGCTACATTATAGGGCATCTGGCAACAGTATAGGGCAATAATCCTTAACTTGGTATTAAACTTGCAAAAAGCCTTGATTGGAGAGAATGGAAGAGCTCTGACTCTTCCTGAACTACTTTAACCTTAAATTTAATTGACTTGATTGAGGTGTCTCTCATTTGCTATTTCCTTCTATTGGATTAACATTTTTGTCATCAATAACTCATATTTTATTTGAGTAAAATCTGCTAGTTCTTTCTGGTAAGGTAACAGAAAATTGGCTTCAGAATTTTTTTTTGGTGTGACAAGGTGACAGAGAAGAAAATATTTTGGTGAAGGGAACTGGGTACCTTGTCCCAGTGAAATAAGTCACTCTGTAGATGAAATGCAGCCTGGCCCACCTGCCCCAGCACCAATCCAGGTGCTGGGACAAGAGCTTGACCCTTGAGCAAGAAGAGAAGTTTCTGCAGGCAGCGTGTTGCAATGGGAACCAAGACACATGCGTGCAGCGCGGTGGAACTCACTGCTGCTGACCCCTGGGTGAGTGCAGAGAGACCATGGAAGTGACACCTGTGCTGACAGCATTGCAGGTGGTGGCCTGTCTCTTCATTTTCCTCTTATTTATATAGCGTAAGCAAATACAGCTATGACGGGTGCCTTGCAAATCATGAGTAAGGTGTTGTCTTCCCCAAACACTGGCTGAAGGCTTACACATTCTGTCACGCTGCTCTGAAGTGCTGCTTATCGTGCCTTTCCTTCACAGCTTTTGTCATATCCTTCATGTTAACTTATTCACTCCAGATACTTTTTTTTTGTTTTCCAACCTATGGCATGTGTCTACTTATTTTTAAATAAATGCTAAGGCTGTCACTGATCAATGAGACCTCAGTGTAAAAGTTCAGATCCTGAAATATCCATTAATTTCTCCTGTCTGTCACTTTAAGTGGACTAGGGAAGTGTATAGCAAGTTACTGCTGTTTCTCAGCCATTAAAAACCTAAATGCCTTTACATAAGTTGAACTTCTGAGTAATGCTCAGAGTAAGTGCAGTCTGACAGTATTTTTGGTAGAAGCTAATTTGGTAGAAGCAAAGACCAGTACCAAGGACTTTGGATCCGTAATGTTAAATGTGTATTTTAGAGACGAATATGACAATTTTACTTCATATAAGTTAACATGTACATCTCAGCTGTGCTCCTGGCTGTTTACTACAGCTGCAGCCTTACGCCTAAGTATTAACGAGGTACTTCACTGAAGAGAAGACAGCTGGGAGATGATGAACTCGCTGAGAAATCCATTCAAGGATAAGTAGGGTAAGAAACTGTGAAAGATTAATTACTGTTATTTCATTCTGATACATAGAATTTAAATGACACTGTTTTATATCCAGGAGGGAAGAATATTTTTCTATTTGTGTCATATAAGAGACTTTCCCAAAGAGAATGGATTAATGCAAGTCTCCAGCACAAAGTCTTGAATTAGCTCCCCAAAGAGCTAGTGAACTTATTTGTGGCTTACATTCTCACTGTATGACAGCAAGATGGAACATTTCAACTCCATTACATGGGAAATGCAAGAGTCATAGAAATGACAGATGGAAAAAGACTTGCTAGATCACAATTATTCCATTAGTGGGTCACAAGACACTTGTTCAATCTGTCACTATAATGCTGGAATCATTCATTTTCTCCCCTTTAGAACACTATACTATATATTAAAGAAAAATCAAGCATTTTCTAAAGCTCAACAGAACCCTGAAGTTCTGAACTCCCTTGAATAGGGAGTAGCCTTTGGAAAGCAAAAATGAACCCAGCAAACTGATCCTTCTCAAAGCAGGAGGTTTTTCACCAGCCTGATGACTGCAAAACCCTCCCTAAACCCCCAACATCCTTCTGCCTGCCAAAAATGTTCCTTCCCACAAAATTAAAGAAGCAGATTTTATAAATTGTTTTCCAGAAGTAACTTTTCCAACTTAAATGTTGCAGAACCAAATACTCTTCCAATTAAAGCATCTTTTGAAGGGATATTTAAAAATCTTTATTTTAAAAGATCCACACTAAGTAGTTTGTTATGTCTTTTTCCCATCATCATCCAAAATCTTATCTGCTTCTGATGTTACTTTTTGACTTCTTAATCCTATAGTCCATGTACATTCAAGCCTACTTTTATTATAAGCCTGGAAATAAGAGTGCATCACCTCTCCTTAGACTGAAGTGTGGTTTACATAACTACAAACAGTCTAAAATATTTTAACTTTACCTTCTTTTAATGCTAATGCCCTGCAGTTCCAGATTAGTGCTTCACAATTAGCCACATTGGAGGTCATGAAAAGTATGAAAGAAAAATATAATTGGAGCGCAATGGGAGCTGTCTAGTCTCTTGACACTGTTTTATGATAGTGGCTCTTAAAGGTCTAAGAGTTTTGTCTCTTATAATCCCTGCTCTGAGCTCAAACCCTGCTTAATCTACCTGCTAAAGCCTGTGAAAACACCTTGTTTTTCAATAATTCTGTCATAGTGGGTGCTGTTACTGTGCAAGGGTAGGCACTTTTATCATCTTCTCTGCATCTCACAGCTTATTGAATCACTTCCTGACTGATTTACAGATGTGTTTAGACAAGAGCCCATGACTGTATTAGAACTGATAGTATCAACACAGTTATTTTGTCATGATTGTATGGTATGTTCAAAAACAATTTTTAAATTGAAAAAGCCATCGGCTGGTCTTTTTCACCACTCAGTTATAATTGCAGAAACATTTTCTGGTGATCTGGAATTGTTTTCAGAAAGCAACAGAGTCACTGCATTTGGCATGATAAACGTTATTGGAAAGCTCACATGTTTTGAACTAGACTTCTGGTATATATATATTTTTTTTCCTGAAGGACAGAAGAGCATAATACAGAGGACAAGAGGTTGTTTTCCTGCGAAGCATTCCCCTGTCTGCACAGGGCTGCAGGAGGCTGCTCTGCAGCTGGCCCCGTCCCGTGCTGCTTGGTGGCGGTGCCGCTGCGGGCCGCGCGCTCGGCCTCGTGCCGCGGCTCGCTGCAGCAGCGGCGCTGCACGCGCTCACGGGGAATCGCTGCAGCCCTGCTTGCAGGGGGGGATGAGCTGCCTCCTTTGAGACTTTGCATGTGGGAGGAGTGCAGAAAAGAGCAGGATGTTTCACAGTCCTCAGAGATGCAGCGGTGTTGCGGTGGGCTGACTGACAGGGCGAAGCGGATTTGATTCCCTGATGTGTGGTGGAAGTTAGTATCGCAAAAGCCGTAGCCTGCTTGTTGACAGTTTTCTGATCAGATCTGCATTTGACTTCCAGTCTTTACAATGTTGGTGGGCTGCAGGGTTGTCGCTTTTGTGGGGCAGAAGATAAAAACAACCAAACTAATTGCATATTATGGATCATTGCAATTGCCAAAGTACCTGTTTGTTTTTCTCTTAAAAGGTTTGGCTTACTAGTGTATTTTCTTTCTTCCTTTCTTCCCCTCTTTCTTCCACTCTTTCTTTCTTTCTTCCTTTTCTTTGAAACCATTATTAATAGGAGATGTAAATATTTTCCATGTTCTGCTTTGAACATGGAATGTGCGATCTAACCTAGCCCTTGTGACAATTTGCACTTCCAAGACATGAATATCTGCATTACTAAAAAAAGGCGATGAGGTTACAGGTTTCCTTGAGGACAATCAACATCATGAGGCTAAGGAAAAGTTCTCACAGGAATTTCGAGAAATCCCAACTGTTTCTTGGCTCAGTAAATTCCAGTGTGTACATGAGCCAGCCCAATCTTTTGTCAGGCCTCCTAGCTCTGGAAAATCTGTTGATGAACAGCATCTGCTTGCAGTAGTGCCTTTTTGCCATAAACATCTCTGTGTAGTGTTTTATCGCTCCCTCATATGCATCCTGTGTCTCAAACAGAAGGGTGGCTGGAGAAGTACCACTGTCAGTCATGCAGCATTTTAACAGCGAAAAAGCTATGTTGTTTTTGAGAAGGGAAATATAGGATATTTCTGCCAACCTAAATATTTTTTTTCAAAGCTTATCATTGTATTCATAAGCATATAGAAGAATGAAATGTGTATTTTTTGCTATATTTAAGCATTATTTCCTTTATTAAATCAGGCTATAACATCATTTGAATGTCTAATCTTTCCACTGGGATGTATTCTGAAGAGAAGATACTTATATAAATAAGTATGCCAAAATACTCTTTGCTTTGTAATGGATCTTGGTTTCTGCAATTTTCACTCTTTTTTCTTTTCTTATAGACCCGACAGTGGAAAGTAAAACACACACCATCAATAGTACAGTTTGCATGTGGATTTAACTTCATGGCTTAATATGGAGGGGGGAAGGTGAATGATGAGAATATTCATTTCTCTTTATTAGTAACTTATTAAAAGCAGGAGGTTGTGTTCTCTGAATTAGTAGTTGTGGGAATAGCCAGTGCACTGCAATCCTTCAGTTTTTAAGAGTAGTGTAATGTTAAATATCAAGTTAGATACTGCTGGAGCCTCTTGGTTTTAGCTTCATTTACTGTGAGTGCTCTTTTAGTAAAGCCAGATGTTTTAGGGGGTCCAGTCAGATATAGTGGTCTGGGTCTTCATTAATGGAGTACTCCCACACATGGACTAAAAACTGTGAAAAAGCTACACAAAGCATTTGTAAAATTCTCTGACAGCCTGTGAAATTCTGTGACAACCTATGCAGTGGTAGCACCAACATTTGTTTTAGAAAGTGAGTAAATATTTGCTGGAAAAACAAAACAAACAAACAAAACCCTACATTTGTCCTCATTTACTAATGCCTTTTTTGAGCCAAAGACTTAAGAGTGCTTTAGCTCTGGGCTTTGCGGTGTCCCAGAGGATATCAGTGTTACTATTTCCTTGGTGCCATGAGAAAATGCCTGCTTGTCAGAGGCAGGATTTTACCTTCAGGTATGAGGGCCTCCAGGTTCTGCTCTTTGCTCCCTCTGTTATCCCAGCCCACCTCTTATGTGCTAAAGTGAGCAACTGATGCCAGGGGAAAGAGCATCATGAGAAAATAAAACTTTTAACCTTGTCTGTCTGTCTGTCTTCTAGAATATCAGCTTCCATCCAAGAAAGTCTTTAGGGATCTCACATATGGAACTTCTTAATAAGCACAAAAATTTTTAAGAAAGATGGACATTTAATGGTCAATATGGTATGAAAAATATTTTTCTCTTGGAGAAAAGGTCTGTGTGAGACCAGTCACCTGCCGCCTCTCCAAAGATGGCTGCAGGAGTCCTCATCTAAGGCATGTGGACTCCTCCTGATGGAGGGTGGTGTAATTCAGAACTGCCTGGAGTTGCTGCAGATGCATCAAGTAGGAGGCTGAACAGGCCAATTCAAAGTCATTCTTCTTCCCAAGCTTCAAAGTCTAAGAAGAGCAAAACAGAGCAGCTGTAGCCAATGACTGGCTGGCTGGAGGAGAAGCAGTCAGAGGCTGTAAAATGGTAATCCGCACACCATCGGCAGCCAGGGCTGCAGTTTGAGCATCAGGCATAGCATGGGATGGAGAAAACAAAACTGAGGGCAGGAGCAACGTGGAGGGTTGTGTAAATGACTTGATTTGTCATTTCATTGGATAGCAAAGGAGTTGGAGAGCAATGGGGGAGGTCTGCCCCTTCCTGCTTTCTGCCCCAGAGATTTCCTTGTAAGCAGTGCAGTGAGCTTTGCATGTTTTTAGATACATTATGGACTTGGAAAGACATGATAGCAAATTCAAACTCAGCATCATTGTTGTGTTTTTCTGGCAAGTCTTTTCTTAATCAGTATAAATGATTTCCATCTACAATAGAATTGAATCCAGACCAGAACAGAGGATCTCAGTCTGCTTATCCTGTGGGAGGACTCGGATCAGGATGTGGCTCCAACCTTTTTGGCTCAAACCCATTTCTTGTCTGTGTTGTGGTTTTATGAGTTGATATAGCAAATATGTGACATTTGTTCTCCTTTTTCTTCTCTTGGAGTTTTTAGAGAGTTGAGAGTTCCCACTGCTCTATAAGGCAGAAAACAACATAATAAGAAGAACTCCTAATAATAATGGGCATTCTGTACAGAAATCTCCATGCCAGGAAGAACAACGATTATTTGCAGTCTCCTAAAGGTTAAGGATGTCATGGATGTTAATGCAAAGACACTTGTGGTTATTCATTAAATAGTCTCTTTTGGGGAAGAACAGAGACACAAGCACCATTTTCCACAGTGGGTTCTACCAAGTGAAAATAACCCCTTCTGTATCTCAGGAATTTGTAAAGGGACAGCACTGCTAGTACAAAGAGGCAATCTCACTAAAGAATCTCAGTACAGTAATCTGAAGGCTCAAATTGAGTTCAAACAAGTTCTTCCTGGTAGTCATTTGGAAACACGAAAATATCATCTAAAAAGAAAGTTTAGAGATCCTTTATTTGAGCTAGCAATTTTAGTCAGATGAATATTGTACTTCGATACGGCCAGTTATATGCTTGGTGGTCACTGGTGCCATTGACCCTCCGGTACAGATTTGCTAAGTAATGTATTTATCTGCTCACTGCAGCGCAGGGGAAATGGAATGTATTCTGGAGAAAAGATGAAAACAGAGGGAAAAAAGGAGGTACTTTATTGGTGGCATAGGAAATTGCATTGCAAGTAGGATTTATCACATCTAGTTTTAAGCAACTAAAGATTAGCCATCTAATCCAGTTGCCTGCATAACTCTTCTACATGGTGTGGAGAGATGGACACCTCCAGCAAGTGATTATCTCCTCCAAAGGTAAGTACCTAAGATGGAAGGAAAGGCTTTCTGGATGTTTCTGTCTCTTCCCACTGATTATAAAGTGGAAGACTCGTATGGGCTTGACACGTAGACTTTAGATGAGGTGACCCCTCGCTGTATGCCTTGCTGTTCTTGCAAGGCAGTTGATGTAGATGCTGTGGAAGGGATAGTGAGGCCCAAGCTAGAGAGGCACAGTTATCTGAACATGTATCCAACACAGTCTGCAATAGTGTAAAATTTCACTTAAAGTCGCGCAGGTGAAAACTAGTCGCGCAGGTATAGAAAGACAGTTACCATACTAAAGAATGAAATACACTCCTGTCCGAGAAGCAAGAGCATTGTCTGGCCACTTAAAATTCCTCAGTGCAGTGTTGTTTGTTGCTAGTGTAATGGTCAAGAGCAATTTAAGCAAATTAGCAATTTAAGACCTGCTAATAGTTTTAGATATCTTGATCTCCAAAACCTCTTATGATACTTTTGTATTATGCCTCTGATGGGCTTTTTGCTTGTTGATCTTTTACTGTGTTAGTGCTAAGCTCATGTCTCCTTGGTGGACAAAATACCAATAAACTGTCGTAATTTGCTGACTCTGAGACCTATTCACAACACTGTTCCGCTCAACAACCCATTTATGCAGGGCTCGAGCCTTTATGCTGGGCCTTTGGCTGCCTTTGAGGCATGAGAAACAAGAAAAGATGGATCCTGAGGAGACTGTTCTTCTTGACTTTAAGTCAGTAAGAAGCAACAGGTGAGAAATCTTCCCTCCTTTCCTGCCTGCACTATTTGAAATAAAACAACAGAGATTCTGCTTATATTTTCTTCATGAGATGTCAAAAGCAATTAAGAAGGAAGCCAGAGAAATTGGAACAGTTTCCCTTTGGCTGGAGCCAACTGCACTCATGCTACAGTGACCTGGCTCTCATTGATACTGTCTTTGCTGCCAAATATTCCAGATAGCAATCTAAGTTCAGCAAAAAAAAAAATACTGAAATGTGTGTGTATAGGTCTCTCATGTGCTTCTAGAGCATCTGCTCTGTTGTACCTACCTGAAAATGTCAACAGAATTGGGCTATAGGTGACTGCAGTTGAAAGGCAGGTCAGCACTGTAGCGCTCAGAGCTTCTCTTAGGAGGGTGTTTACACAAGGCTCAGCTACATGTCTCAGCCTTCAGCTCTCTTCCAGTCTTTGTACACTTGCATGCATCTTCCTGATCCACACGCTTGTTCTGAGGTGTGTTACACTTTTACATTAAGTGGAGGCTATGAAAACTTTTCTACCTTCATTCTGGTCGCCTGTATCCCCAGAACAGAGTTTGAAAAGCCATGACTGAGAATAAGTCCTACATCAGCACATTCTGATGCCATCAGCATATATGGATTAAATGCTAGTCTGTATACTTAGGCAAGTAAAGTTTGTGCTTGTAAAGGCAGGAATTTGTGATAGGAAGTAACATTTCTTGTGTAGAGTTGATGGGATTTTAGAAAATGCTCTTCAGTCCACTTGAAAATGCTGTAGGAGGTAACATACGGACATCCTACAGTTTGTTACACGCAAATGGTTAGTATTCTGGCATTAACTTTGTGAGATAAATATGATCCAAAAACTGCAGATACAAAATAACCTTCTGGGAAAGGCAGGAAATTAGTTATGCATTCTCATGTTAGGATTTCTTTTTTTTTTTTAATAGATTTTACAAAATACTTCACATTTTCTCCTGCAAAGTTAACTATATAGCCAAGAAGATTTCTTCTGGACAACAATTCTATCTGAATGGAGGAAATACCCACGAGGCAGATGGAGGCTGTGGGCAGCCAACCTCTCCTGTACACACATCAGCATGTTTCAGCTGCCCGCAAGCAGGGCCGTGTTGACTTGTACCACCAGGAAACATGGTCTGTCTTGGGAACAGCCTTTAGTTAAACTTGCTTTATATCCAAAAGTCATAAAAGCTGGATCAGTTTCCTGGGAGTCCTCTTAAAAACTGCGCGGACCCCTTGGCTGCCCAGTTTGTGCATTTCCTTAGCTCCATCTTTAATGTGTTATCTAGGAGCAGCACTTGATAAATAACCAGCACGTGGCATTTTCTGTGGCTGCATCTGAAGAGCCACAGTTTGGGGTACACACATGTGGCTGTGGTGACAGGGGTCTCGACTGGCATGTCCTAGACTTTTAAGGCTAATGGTAAAGCACTGCTCGCTGCCACTGGCCGGTTCTCAGCCTTACGTATTTCAGGTATAGGTGAAAATTAAGCAAATTACCAACACGAAAGTGGTTAAGCCTACAATTATTTCTGTGTTTGATTTATTTTTGAAGCAAGTACTGGAAATGCAGGTGTAATTTGTCAGGTTTGCCAGTTTAAGGTTTATTATTTCACCTGTCTTTAAATGGGGATGCAACATATTGCCACTGGGAGCAGCAAGGTGTCTCGTTTCCTGGAAGCTTGCAGAGCAACTTTGGTGGCCTCCACTGAAAGTCTTTTGGCTTTCCACAGTAATGTTTTGCAGTAACTACCAGGTGCTCCTAGGCATTGGATTTTAGGGCAGCAGTATGTTCCCCCCACTGTAGTGAAACCAAGGGTATACAAGTACAGGTTATCTTTCCATACACTGAATTTTTACATCATGAAATGCCCACCCTGCTCTGAGAACTAGTGGGGCACCTAAGCACCTCTTCATGCCTGCTTGCTTCTTTAAATAAGAGGCTTACATGACGGATAAGAGAGGAAGTGGTTTATTTTCGTGCTTGGAAGAACAGGAAATATTCACAGGTTAGCTACTAATCAACCCATTTGTGTATAAATCCTTCTTGCCCATACACTGTTAGGCTTGCAGAGTTAAATAGCTACATGTTGTGGAACATCAGAGTAGAGGTTAGGTCTGTAGCTCTTTTTTTTGTTGTTGTTTTTCCTGTGCATTTTGAATTCTTTCATAATTGCTCATTGTCCTCTAATTTTAATGCTAACAAAATCACACAAAAAATACTTGAATAACGTAGCATGAAAAAAAATACTTAGGGCTGTTTTTGAAGTAAATATGAAAAGATACCTTCTTAACTGAGGGTATACTTTTCCAGGAGCTGGTAAAGAAAGGGATTTTCTTCCTTTCCATAATGGAAAACATTGTTAGTTTTGAATTTGGTAGGAACTGGTTTTTGTTTTCATATTAAAATGCTCACCAAATATGATTTTATAGAACTGAGAATTCTGATTTTCATGGAGTCATTAGTTTTCAGTATGGTTTGCACTTTTCAACTTTCACAAGAGAAAATTTTTCCTTAGTTTCTCAAAATTTTGAGGAAAACTATATTTTCCAGACAGATAGTTAGAGGGCTCTGTACAGTTCTGAAAATGACCAAAATATCCATTAAAGTATTTGCATTCCAGGATGGTGCTACAAAATTACTTACCACTCTACAGGAAGATAAATATTTGTTTATTGACAGCAAGCTAGAATAGAAATAACATTAAAATGGTGCTCTCGTAGAATTTTAAGGCATTAAGTTTGGGGATTTATTTTAAAATAAATCATGTACCAACACGTGTTACCTAATCTACCAAAGGAAAAGTAATACAAATATAGGAAAAAACAGGAATAACATAAAGAGTAGCTTAAAAAGGAGATCAAATTATATTTATAAAACTTTAAAGTATAGAAAGACAGTTAAGTGTTTATGTGTCAAAATATTTTTGGCGTCTGTTGTTATTGATGGGAGCAATATTTACTGCCGTCTGGATTTCCTAATTTATTTTTCTGATATTGCTTATCTTGTGTTGCCATAGGACACAAACAGCTGGATGAAATTCCATCATGTTGTGTCACCGTGACTCATTTCTTTTTTCTTATCTACAAAAGTTTCTTGTTATAAATAACCTCTGACTTTGTGTTTCTGAAGTACTTGGCTCTCCAAAGGAAGTGGCGTTGGTTCTTTCTTTCCTTCTCTTTCTCGCTGTCTGCTCGGCAAAAGCCAATTAGCTTTATAGATGTTTTTGCTTTGTCAGTGAGATATAATATATGCTTAATATTGTCTCTATAATAACTTATTTTCAGATGCTTTATAAAGTGAGGGGTTAATTAAACTCCATTTAAACTTCCTAACTCAGATTTCAGTCCACTTTATTCAGAAGTCTTGACCAGATGGTACTGAGACTGTACGGGGCTGTACGACTGAATCTGGAGAAGCAGACAGCTAAGCGAAAATTTTAGGGATGGCAATTTTTGTCTTCAAGCTTTGGTTGTAGTGTTTGAAGCGGTGTAAAATTTTGGTAGCTACATGAGAGAAATAAATGCACACAAATACAATTAATTGTTGAAATCTGAAAGGTCATAACAGTGTGTCTTCGCTACTAGGCTGACATCAGGGCATCAGCGATTGCTGTTTCTAAAAACTCTTTTTTTCCCCTAAAACTAAGTCAATACATACAACACTTGCTTTGAAACTGTGCTAGATTTTTTTCCCCTCCAAACTGGGTATTTTAGGAATATCAATTCAGATGTAGCTGGAAGTCTTTCAAAAATGTAGATTCAAATCTGCCTCAGATTTTGGGTCAGACCGCAATGTGGCCATTTTGTGCATATTTATTTGAAAAATGCCATTTTTTCATTGCCAATGGCAAAAGCTAAAAGGAGATTTGTTGTTTCTCTCATGAAAGGGGACTTCTGACAATGAAAATGGTTATTGTTCTTCTACAGAATCCCAGTGATGCCCAGACATTTTTCTTTCAAAAGTTTTGCTCAAATTTTGTATATTTTTAATCTTTCAAGCAACATGCAACCTATCGCTGCAAACCTAGTAGATTTTCTTCTAACCAGCTGGTACTCATTTTTCAAATGATTTATTAAAGAGACATTTCTCTAGGTCAGCTGCTATAAAATAGGGGGGCAAGCTCTAGAATTTGTGGCAGAAAGCCTTGAGTTCTGTCTTTGCTATTTGGGTATCTGTGGCATAGAAAAGTAATTAATTTTCTCACAACATCCCAAAGACACATTATTCTAACCAGCTAAGGATGAGCTGGCATGAATGTATGTGTGTATGAGAGAAAGAGTGAAAGAGGGAGAGTGGTGTGTCCTGCTGAGGGTCAAGGGAGCTGCGCAGAACCATTGGGATTCATCCAGGCTCTCCTAGGGTCCTGCTTGTGCTCATTGACCAGTGCTGCTGCTGTCCATAGGGGTCACTGCTGAGACACAGAAGGTGTGGACATCCTTGGGGCAAAAGCAGCCTGACTCCTAAATTTGTTGAGGGAACAGAGGGAGGAAATGACTGAAAGAAAAAATCTAGAGAGTTGTGTGATAAGAAAATATCACACATATATAGTGTTCCTTAACACTTAATGTTTGAGAAAGAAATGTAGCAACAAAACTGGACCAGCATTTTCTAGGACAACAAGAGAGGACAGACAACTTTATGTTGGGTGACAGAATAGTTGCTGATACTGTCTGCCTCTTACATGCAAGCCCAGACTGTTTTCTCCTGGAAGCAAGCAACTAGAAACATGCAAACAGGAGTCTGCATTGGTGTATTCTACCACGTGTATGTAAAACTGGGGCTAAAGATGCAAATTACATTCAGGCAGCAGTGTGGCAGAAGGAGGAGGAACGGGAGAGTGAGCAGGAGCATTGCAGTGTTTCCAGAAACAGAAACAACTCCAAAAAACATCACTGGCTAGAAAATCCTTTCTGCATTTTAGGCCAGAGAACGTGCAAAGCTCCTTGAAAATATGGCTGCAGCACCTGCTACAGCAGTAGACGCGGGAAGGGAGCGCCGCAAAGGCGCCTTTGTGGCGGTGCGGCGCCGCGGCGGCCTCCCAAGCAGCGGCCTGTTTGCGCTGCCCTGAGCTCTGCTGCTCCCTGGGTCTACGGTGCTAGAGAAGGGCTCGCGAGGGAGCAGCTTCGGTCGCTCGGTTGGGTTTCTCAGCAGGGTCAGCTCCCCTCCTGCGTGCTCTCTCTGGTCGCGTACTGTCCCGTTTGGTCATTGACCTCTTCATACTTCACCAGATGCTGACGTAGCTCTTGTGGGGTAATACTTTTACACGGATTGTTTCGTTCAGCGTTTGGCGCTCTGACACGTGATATTGCATGAGGAGAATCAGGGCCTGGAAAATCTAAACAAAATGAAAATTTACAATAATACTTCCTTGGACCAACTTAGCAGTCAAAATTAGGTTGTTAAATGGTATAAGCTGAGACACAATGTAGAATATACCTTTTTCTTTGTACACAATTCACAGTATACAGGACCGTTGTTTTGCTGCCCCACTCAGCTGCTAATCATCCTTATCTCCCTGCTCTGTCCTGCACGTGTTTGCGTGCTTTGCTCATTTGGGATGTTTTTTTCTGAGTCGTTGTTTTGTGTTAATTGTAAGAAGAGGTATTTCTAACCTAATCTATTGGTATTGAGTCTAGAAGAAACTGTTAACGGATCATCAGTCAAACATTCGACTACCCAGGTTCTTTCAAAAAAAAAAAAAAA